>JAPXFY010000022.1:2499092-2611827 GCA_030674185.1 Monoplex corrugatus | reverse complement strand
GAATGTGCGACCCATGTGTAGCCTCCATAACACTCCCTTCTTTCTGCAGTTACAATAAACTGATGGGAGGAACTGTATAAGTTCGAGCCGAATTTAGAAAAATGACAGAAAACGTGACAGCATACGAAAAACGACGTCAAAAAAACAACAACATCAACAACAAAAACAAACGATAACATCAAAAGAAAAGGACTTACTACGAGAACAATGACAGAAAACGTGACATCATACGAAGAATGACGTAATGAAAAAAAGGAAAGAAGAAACGATAACATCAAAAAGAAACGACATAATACGACAATGACAGAAAACGTGACATCGTACAAAAAACGATGTATACAAGGAACAATGACATCATATCAAACAACGTATTGCAAAAATGATAACTTAGATCGTTTTCGTATGATGTCACGTTTTCTGTGAAATCTTCATTTCGTCTTATGTCTGTAGTTAATCAAAGAACATAACTCTTGAGAGTCACGTAGGAATTATCTCCCATGTTGTACTGTGCATTTAAGCTCTGTTCAACGTTAAGTCAAGAAAGTTGAGAAGTTTTGTTTTTTCTTTTTATTTTGATTTACTTTTCGTTCTTTTGCATATGCTCGAAAAAGGGCAGTTGGCCTATGTTCTCTGTGCTTGTAATGTCAAATATGTGTTCTTGTTCTGTTTTGTGTAACTGTGGTTTTCGTTGATTTTCAGGACATGTTTTCTCAGATACTGCACTGCTCTGCTGTGCTCCCTGTTATAAGGTGCATTTACAAATATGGTAACAGAGTGGTAAAAATCATCGAAAATCGACCAACATATTTTTAAGATAAGAAGGGCTGGAACCGTGTTTCCCTTCCATTTAGATATGCATTGAAACAATAGACGGAGGCGGAACACAATTCCAAGTTTTTCTGATATTCTTTATGATGTGTCGCGACCCGTTTATGCTAAGAAACAACACTTGGGCAGTTGTGCTTTTGAGAGGGAGAGAGAGAGGGGAGAGAGAGAGAAAGAGAGAGAGAGAGAGAGAGAACAGACAGACAGACAGACAGACAGAGGGCATGCGCGGGCACTCATTTGTGTGTGTGTGTGTGTGTGTGTGTGTGTGTGAGTGTGTGTGTGTGTGTGAGTGTGTGTGTGTGTGTGTGTGTGTGAGTGTGTGTGTGTGTGCGTGAGTGTGTGTGTGTGTGTGTGTGAGTGTGTGTGAGTGTGTGTGTGTGTGTGTGTGTGAATAATACCGGACAATTTTTGTTTGCTTTTTTTGCTTTGTTTGCTATATCCTTTTGTTTTATTGGTCTGTTTTGTTGCTGTCTTATCTCCTATGCCAAGGTTTTGTCGCAAAGAGTATGCTGGTTAAAGGTCTGTGTGATGGTAGGTCTGTCTCTACAGAACCCAGCCTGTTCTCAGTAATAATGGGTATGCTGGTTAAAGGTCTGTGTGATGGTAGGTCTGTCTCTACAGAACCCAGCCTGTTCTCAGTAATAATGGTATGCTGGTTAAAGGTGTGTGTGATGGTAGGTCTGTCTCTACAGAACCCAGCCTGTTCTCAGTAATAATGGGTATGCTGGTTAAAGGTCTGTGTGATGGTAGGTCTGTCTCTACAGAACCCAGCCTGTTCTCAGTAATAATGGGTATGCTGGTTAAAGGTCTGTGTGATGGTAGGTCTGTCTCTACAGAACCCAGCCTGTTCTCAGTAATAATGGGTATGCTGGTTAAAGGTCTGTGTGATGGTAGGTCTGTCTCTACAGAACCCAGCCTGTTCTCAGTAATAATGGGTATGCTGGTTAAAGGTCTGTGTGATGGTAGGTCTGTCTCTACAGAACCCAGCCTGTTCTCAGTAATAATGGGTATGCTGGTTAAAGGTCTGTGTGATGGTAGGTCCGTCTCTACAGAACCCAGCCTGTTCTCAGTAATCATGGCATCTGACTGCAACTGTGATCACAATGAGTTTGAGCATTACTTTACTGGCATGGCTGATGAAACTGATAGCGCAGTAGTTCTGGCAGTGTCACAGATTTCCTTTCTTGATTTAAGAAAACGATTAGTAATTGGGGCCATTACGCCAGCCACTGGCCTGTGTGCCAGATTTTGCAGCAGATTGCAGTTAGAATGTCAGTTACCACCTCTCTACCATGTTTTAGGAGGTCAGCAGGAATGCTTTCGGTGTATGCAGTGCATGCTGGGAACCACAGAAACACGAAAATAGAATTAGAACGCGTATCTAATATAACATGTTACAAGACAAGACAGGCACAAATTGTCGGCCAGCTGACCTTTGTCAAGACTGAATGTAAGATCACAAACAAACGCCACATACAAAAATTCGGAGAAAAAGACTGAAACTTCCCTGCTGCTTCTTCCAGTGGGACACTGGAAGAAAAAATGAAATCATAATGTGTTCGTGAGAAGTGGTAAGAAATGGGGATAAGGGAGGCAAATATGATGTCAGAGGGGAAGTAAGATGAAGTCTGCAATTTGAAAAGTGGTCATGCCATATTAGTATTGTGTTATCATGAAGAGGGACCAGGGCTAAAAATATGAAAATTATGATGTACTAGCTAAGAGTAGTTTTTGGAATGTGAAGTATCTTACTATTAAATAACGCATACATATACAGACAAATTCATACATACTTATACACATATATCAACACACACACACACACAAAACACACACACACACACACACACACACACACCACACACACACACACACCAACAACACCACAATATATATATATATATATATATATATACTCGTATACACATACATATATCTACACACTTGTATACATATAATAATAATAATAATATATTTTATTTATATAGCGCAAAATCTTGACAAAATCAAATCTAAGCGCTGAGCGTAGACATGCATACATACCTACATACATATGAGCGTATACATGCATACATACATGCTTACATACTTACATACATAAATCTAAGCTGAGCGTATACATGCATACACACATACATACATAAATCTAAGCGTATACATACATACATACATACAACATACATACGTACGCACATGCATACATAATAATTACAATATTTATATAGCGCAAATCTCGACAAAATCAAATCCAAGCGCCGAAAAGACACACACGCACACACGCACGCACGCACGCACGCACACACACACACACAACACACACACACACACACACACACACACACACACACACACACACACACACACACACACACATGCATGGCCACAAATGGGGAGAAAAGAATAAAAGCAATAAAAGCAAGAATAAAACCAATGGAAAACCACAGAGAGCACATCATATACAATTATATATTAAAACAAAGTGATTCCCCTCCGAGCGGAGACAGGCTGCAGAGGGGGGTTGAGTGAGGTTAGGATTTTATGCAGAGGAAAAAAGGTGAGTTTTGAGAGCGGACTTGAAGGAGGCAAAAGTAGGTTGCTGACGGACTGAGAGAGGAAGTTTGTTCCAGGAGAGTGGACCAGAAACAGAGAAGGCTCGTGGACCATAGGTATTGAGCTTAGTGCGTGGAAAGCGAAAAGTCAGAGGATCGGAGGCAGAGCGGAGGGTACGTGAGGGAACAT
Source organism: Monoplex corrugatus (assembly GCA_030674185.1). Classification (NCBI taxonomy): domain Eukaryota; kingdom Metazoa; phylum Mollusca; class Gastropoda; order Littorinimorpha; family Ranellidae; genus Monoplex; species Monoplex corrugatus. The sequence continues at coordinate 2,608,260 of JAPXFY010000022.1, read as the reverse complement.
AGATCTCAAGTAGGCTTGACAGGTAATCGGGGGCTGTGTTATTGAGGCTTTTGTAGCACATGGTGTCTAGTTTGTACTGTATGCGCTTTGATACAGGGAGCCAGTGAAGTTGTGCCAGGAGAGGAGATATGTGGTCAGCTTTTTTCTTTTTGAGTACAAGGCGTACAGCATTGTTTTGAATGCGCTGTAGGATGTGAATGGTGGAGGCAGGAAGACCAGACAGGAGTGAATTGCAATAGTCAATGCGAGACATTATGAAGGAGAGAACGAGTTTTGCAGTTGTTTCGACAGAGAGATAATGGATACATGTTGGGAAGTGTCAAGCTCGCTAAGGCTTGAACTAGAGTAGAAAGTCAGAAACAGACCTATCAGCTCTAACACCCCCTTCATCATCATCATCATCATCATCATCATCATCATCATCATCATCATCATCATCATCATTAGGTGCCCTGCCACATGGCATTGGTGATCATGGACTTCCATCTGTCTCTATCTCCTGTTGTCTCAAGCATCTCTTCCACCCTCCTTGTCTTCAGCCACTCTGCAAGTCCGTCTAGTATTTTCTCCCTGGGTTTACCTGGTGCTCTCTTTCCCTCCAGCTTTCCCATTGTGACCAGGTGTTCCAAATCCCCTTTCCTCATAAAATGGCCTATAAATGTTGCCTGCCTTTTCCTAATCTTCCTTATGAATGATCTACTTGTGTCTGCCTCCATCAAGACTGTCTCGTTTGTTTTCTTTGCTGTCCATGGAACCCTCAACATTCTTCTATGAAACCACATCTTGGCTGCCTCAATATTGTTCTGGCTTTGCTTGTTGACTGTCCACGCCTCACAACCGTACAAACGTATTGGTTCTATATAACATTCAAGAACTCTCTTCCTGGTGTTAATTGATAGGCATTTGTTAGTAAGAATGCTTGTGATATTTTTGAATGCTGTTTTGGTTTGGCCAATTCTGCTGGCTACTTCTGATGTGCATCTGCCGTCTGGTGAAATGATCGTTCGCAGGCATTTAAACTTATCAACCTGTCTCAAGGTTGTGTCGTTTGCTGTTATTTTGCATGAAGGGATTTCATGTCTTTTACTGATCACCATGACTTCAGTCTTCCTGCTGTTTAGTTCCAACCCTGACCTTTGCTTTCTATTTCAAGTATATTCACAAGGTTTTGTAGATCCCTTTCATTTTCTGCAATTAGCACGGTGTCATCTGCGTACCGAATGTTGTTTATCATTTTCCCTCCAACCTTTAATCCAGGGTCTTCCTCTAGGTTTCTCGTGATATTTTCACTGTAAAGTGAAAACAGATCAGGTGACAAAACACAACCCTGTATGACTCCTCTTTTGATGTTTTGGAAAGAGCTTATATCATTTCCTATTCTCATTGCAGAGCTTATATCGTTTCCTATTCTCACACCCCTTTCCACTAACTAAAATAAGGAAAACTTTGAACAAATACATTCACACAAATCTTATTCAATCACAAACAATGCATCACGGACCATACACACATATCATAAACATAAATATATCACCACTCGAGGTGGCATCAAGGAAAACAACATTGCATTACACAAAAACAGCCTCACGAAGCCCTTGGAACAACCCCCGCCCCCCCAAAAAAAATCAATGTAAGCAATGAATAAATGCATTTAACGTTAATTTTTTTTCAATTGCTCCCGTCCACTGCTTCACATGTGTATCAACCCTCATGTGGAGGAAAAACACCTTCATAACAGACCCACGAAGGGTGACGTTTACTGTCTCACACAAACGTTCCAATACTATGATTTTCAAATTTCTCTTGAGTCTCATAAACGTATGAATGGCGAACAGGTGTTGACTGAATAATTAATGAAAGTAGACCGAAGATTTACGAATCAGTAGAATGATGAATCCCAAGCAGGATGATGATGAGGAATGAGCCAAGACGAAACAGCTGGGCAGAAGGCTCGTAGCGTGGTGATTACTGGCTCGCCACCCCACGCCCTGGTGGCCATCACAGGGGCAACAAGCGAGCACTTAACTGCCGAATCCTGCAGGAAGTTGCTGTTGGAATCGCCCATCAACCGTGCTTGCTGAAGACCGGTGATAGCGATGGGGCGGTGGACACTGAAGACTGAAGAGACACAAGAGCTTCAGCATGCCTGTAGTCCAGCTCGCCACCCTCACTCCTTTGGACCGTCTCAGGAGCAGAGAGCCAACAGGAAAGGCGGTAAGCTGCTGCAGAAACGCCCACCAGCCGTACTTGCTCTGCACGTTCGTCACCGTTACAGCAGCTCAGACATGTTCGCCTTTCTCATAGAGCCTTGGGCCAAACACAGACATAAACGATGACTGTGGCACAGGACACTATGGATTTTGACCCACTACACAGACAAAATAAAGAAGCAACCTACCCCTACAGACCGGGAGGTATATGGAAGGCTACACATTAGACAAAGACACACAGAAACTCTTCCACTTCTAGGACACAACGTCGAACTACAAGTGAACACTGACCAGAGACTGGCCCTAATCACCCTAAATGCAAACCGACTGTAGCAGATGGGCACTAGACATCAACTCTCGTCTCTTTACTTAACTCTTCAGCCCTGTCTGTTTTACAAGAGAAATGCACTCCCAGCCTGGGGGGTTTTGGGGGGGAACTGTACAATCAACGGGTACCCCAATAAAATACCTATATCTCAAAAAATGCTTGATGAAACATAAGTTTTGTATGCTTGCTGATATGTAAATGTTCTCTTTCATATATAATTTTCAGATCATTTGATGCCTTTAGTCTTAGTTAAAGTTTTATGAAAATTTACAAAAACTACAAAAAAATTGATTTTTATTATTTATTTATATTCACAATTAAAGAGGCACACTAAAATCACAATGCACACAAGGAACACATAAGGAGATACTACAAAATAGGTATCATTATTTTGAAATTGTCTTAAATACCATAATATCCACAATGTCGAAAAAATCAAGGAAAAAGGAACACTTTTTCTGCAAATGTGGGATACACTCAATTCAGAGGCCCTATCATGAGTTAAGGATGGTGGTGGTGGTGGTAGTGGGGCCGGAGATCGCTCTGACATACTGTACGACAAGATAGTGACAAAGGAGCCTTCATTCTCATTATCACTGTCACAGTCGCTTTCTTGCCGTAAAGTATGTCGGAGAATTCTAGAAGCATCAATATGAACACGCCCACTTGATGTTGATGGTTGATTTTCCACCTGTTTCATCAATTTCATCAATTTTCGGTCGTTGCGAGGAAGATACACTCGATTAAGGCCGTTTCTTCTGTTTCAGGCTCAAAGTCACTGCCTTTATGGAGGAGGATTTCATCCAAAACTTGTTGCACTGTGTAGTGATCTTGTTTAATCATCTTGACGTCAAAAAAAACAACAAAAAAACTGCGTCAAATTGCTTCAAAAGACTTGGCAGAATCTTCAAGTTATCAGAAGGGAAGAGTGACGGAGTAACGTCCCTTCCGTAATGAATATTCATACAAATGAAACCGAAAGTGAGTGGATGTGTGCGCCTGACAATTTGTTGGGTGAAGGAGCTGAGAGGCGATCAGTCATGCCCAACAATTTGTCGGGCGCAGGCTGAAAGAGTTAAATCCTGCCTTAAACAACAGACACGCAGAAACTCTTCCACTTCTAGGACACAACGTCCAACTACAAGTGAACACTGACCAGAGACTGGCCCTAACAACCCTAACTGCAAACCGACTGTAGCAGAAGGGACCAGACATCAACTGACTCCTGGCTACATATTTTTCACAAGACACACAAACTCTTCCACTTCTAGGACACCAAGTACAAGTACAAGTGAAACTTTGACCAGAGACTAGTCCTAACCACCCTAACTGCACACTGACTGTAGCAGAGGGGCCCCAAGCATCGACTGACTCCTGGTAACACATTTTACACAGACACACAGAAATTCTTCCACTTCTAGGACACCAAGTCCAACTACAAGTGAGACGTCGACCAGGGACTGGCCCTAACTACTCTAACTGCAAACCGACTGTAGCAGAAGGGGGCCCAGACACCAACTGGCAACTCTTTACTTATCCAGCCAACACAACAAGTTGACAGAACTACTGTTCACAAAAAAGAGCTCAAAAAGCACGCAAAAATGCACACACACAGGCCCACGTAAACCATAACTTAGTCCTCCAACACAAGTTGACAGAACAACTGTTCACAAACACAGAGCAAAAAGCACGCGAAAAGAAACACACACAGGCCCAGGTAAACCAGGCATGCTGACCTGATAAAACACTCCTGTCTGTAAACGAGAAAGTAAAGAAGAAAACAAAAAGAAGATGAACAAAACTGCCTTGACAGGAAGTCATCCTCATTTGATGAATGTGGTACTGTTAGCACAAGTGCTTCTCATTTGCTCCGTTTTTGTAGGATTCAGACCAGTACTCAGTTCACTTTTTAATGATGTCTTTTGCCCTGTGTGAGGCAGTTGCCATCTTTGTCGTGAATGATGCTGATTTTGCTTCTGTTTGGTTAAGACTTTTACGATCTTAATTCTTCCTGTCCGGTCCGGCAAGCCGCTATGAGACTGTGACTTTCAATATGGCCGTCGAGCCGCTCACAGCGCTCGGCACGGTTCGTCACTTTGTACTTGCGTTTCTTCCCCATTTAACGACACACAACTGCATGACGGCAGATAATGACAGTCGGATACTTCCTCTTCCTTTTCAGCCATTTTGCTTTGTCATTCCATGTGTTTTCTTTGTGTGTGCACCTCGTTTGTTGATATGTTTTCTCTTTCGTAAGTTGAGTTGCCAACGCGTCAGGCAGTCGGTGTCCTGTTAGGCTCACTGCTGCTAAGGCTGTCGCATTTTTTCAGAAAATTTTGACAAAAGTGATGATGAAATAGCTGCCAGTGACAGTGATGGTAGCTTTGTTGAGAGTGCATCAAGTGCCGAGTCAGAAGAAGCGAGTGTTGACAATCGTGAAGGGCCTTCTTGTTCTGCAAAGAGACCACGCTTCTCCCGTTCTGTTTCTTTTACAGACACATTGGGGCAGGAACAAGGCAGATCGGCTGATTCTCCTGGTGACAGTGGTGATGTGGGTTGTAGGGGGAGAGTGACAAGGATAGAGGCAGGCCTGCTCAAAGTAGGCCTAACACCAGTGCAAGCCTGGGAGTGAAAATGGTGATGTGGGTTGTAAGGGAGAGAGTGACAAGGATAGAGGCAGGCCTGCTCAAAGTAGGCCTAACACCAGTGCAAGCCTGGGGTGGACAGTGGTGTAATAATAGTAGTTTTCTTATTTTAGGTGCGTGACCTGACAATGATCAGTGTTATGCAACTTCATGTTATATGAAAAATGAACTTTTTTGGTGCTGTGTTCATTTACTGATTGTTGAGGAATATTTTTTCTTCTTTGACTCTTGAGCTATATGGATTACCTGGTTGGCTGGAGCTTAGTTAATACTAACTGTATGCATAAAAAATTATCTGCATCAAATAGTATGCATCCAAAACTCACAAGTTAAGTTTTACATAATGAAAATTGTCATGGTGTTATTACCTGTATGTTGTTTAGAATTCAATTCTGCACAACCCAATAACAACCTTTTTGTTCTATGTTGAATACAAACATATCTACAAGTGTTTTACTGACCTTACCCCCTGTTCCAAAATAGGTCCAGATGAACCCTGCGTCCAGTCTGAAAACCCTTAACGTACAGGAAGAGTTAAAAGCGTTCCTTGTGTGGTTTTTGTCAAGTGTTTTTTTTTTCAGTGCTTTCTAATTGTTGTTCAATCCAGCTTTCGCTCGATTTCTTCATTTCTTCATCAATTGAATTGTTTACAGCGCTGTATTTCTCCTGTTCTTTCTCAATATTCTTATTTGCTTTTGAGCACCTTCTAATGTCATACATCTCCAAAACATTACTTGTGATTCTATGGCTTGAATTTTGTATAACTCATCCTTAAAACATTTGTAACTATTCCTGTCATGACTTGGTTGAAATCGTGTTTGTGAGGGCTTAAAAGTCTTCTTCAAACAGTGGTAGGAGGACGAATTTTTCTCAACTTGGTTTGACAAATACTCTAATTCTTCTTTTTCTTTTCTTGCATCTGCCACTCACCTTTACGGTCAGATCACATCTGACAATGAGTGTGACCAGACGTTGTTCCACTCACTGCAGGGTGCCATGGAGCTTGGTGGTCAGAGAGTTGAGCTGGCTGTGACTGGTGTGAGGCCTCGTCAGGAACACCTGATTATCTGTGGACAGAGCTGGCTGTGACTGATGTGAGGCCTCGTCAGGAACGCTTGATTATCTGTGGACAGAGCTGGCTGTGACTGGTGTGAGGCCTCATCAGGAACACCTGATTATCTGTGGACAGAGCTGGCTGTGACTGGTGTGAGGCCTCATCAGGAACACCTGATTATCTGTGGACAGAGCTGGCTGTGACTGATGTGTGAGGCCTCGTCAGGAACACCTGATTATCTGTGGACAGAGCTGGCTGTGACTGATGTGAGGCCTCGTCAGGAACACCTGATTATCTGTGGACAGAGCTGGCTGTGACTGATGTGAGGCCTCGTCAGGAACACCTGATTATCTGTGGACAGAGCTGGCTGTGACTGATGTGAGGCCTCGTCAGGAACACTTGATTATCTGTGGACAGAGCTGGCTGTGACTGATGTGAGGCCTCGTCAGGAACACCTGATTATCTGTGGACAGAGCTGGCTGTGACTGATGTGAGGCCTCGTCAGGAACACCTGATTATCTGTGGACAGAGCTGGCTGTGACTGATGTGAGGCCTCATCAGGAACACCTGATTATCTGTGGACAGAGCTGGCTGTGACTGATGTGAGGCCTCGTCAGGAACACTTGATTATCTTGGACAGATACAGTGTCCTCCCTTTCTGTCTTTGGCATAACGAGCCATTTGCTGATGCTCCTTTTAAATCCCGTAATGACTTGAATGATTGGACTCAGATCTTTGAACTTTAGACGTTAGTCTGATGTGCTAATGACTGTGCCACGCAACGAGACTGCGCAGTTTCTTGATATAAACAGAAATCTTTGACTAGTGCTCTGCACCATCCATTTGCCATCATCAGTTTTCAAGATATATATGATTTTTTTTTCCAAAATGACCAACCATCATTGTAAATTCTTTGTATGCTTGCACATCATCTCCAAATAGTGTACCCTATATCAAAACATCATCCATAATACACATAATAACATGACCATTTACTAGGGTCACACTCTTGAAAAAGACTATACATTAATCACAAAAGCCAAACATTATCCAATAAGAATGTACATTTTCAGTTTCAGTTTCTCAAGACCACGTCTTCGCGCCCGGAACGAATTTCACATACACTTACGTCATATGTGCCGTGTGTATGGTAATCATGGCACAAGCCTTAAGCCTGCACATAAACACATGAGCTGGCCAGGTCCTGAGGCCCTACCTAGACTATGTTTTATCTAGTCTATAATTTCATTATTGGTATTTTCTCGGACTATCGCTGGAATAATCTTGGTTGCATGTAAATGACATGTGTATCTGTGTATCTAACCTTCACGAAAGGAACATAATTATATATGAAGTCAATAAATGAATAATTAAAGGTCTGAATCACAGCACAACTAAATATTCTGTATAAACTCGTCTCATATGACAGAACCCCCCCCCCCCCCCCCCCCACGTCAATGCACAAATGTTCAGCTGTGTATTAATTAGGTGAAGACAGTATTTTCTTAATCATAGATAGGTAAGTAAGTAAGTAAGTAAGTAAGTAAGTAAGTGAATAAAAAGTAAGGAAGTAGGCGAATGAATAAATACAAACTAAAGGAGTATGTAGATAAATAAACAGGTAAGAGATGAAAATAACAACAGTAAATACATGCACATACCCACATGCTCGTATACAGACATGCACACATACATTCATACATACACACCTATATCCATACAGCATGATCGCCAGTGACAACAGCTACAACAACAACAACAGCAACAACAACAACAGCAAAGAGGAAACAACCACATATACATATCATGAAAAACTTACAGACAATCTGGATAACAATCAACAAATAGCTTACAAACACAAACACAAATAATTAAGCAAAGTTGCTTGTTTTCCAGTTGTCTTTTCCTTTCCTTCATCTTTCCTTTATCTCTGTTTCAGGAAAAGCCCAAACATTTTCCATTCAACGCTATAAGAGTTTGTGCAGTGTTACTTTTGAGATGATACCAATGTTTTGACAAATTATAGCAGTCCGCCACGTAGGTTTTACTAAATCCATTAGTCATTATTACCTTACACCACCTACACGCATGGATACACTGCACGCCCCATTGTCTTTGTTGTTTACACTCACCTGTGTCGTAGCGCTGTCGCCGTGACCCGGCCTCATCAGCGACTACACAGTCAGTCGTTGATGAGGCAGGGTCACGGCGACAGCGCTACGACACAGGTGAGTGTAAACAACAAAGACAATGGTGCGTGCAGTGAATCCATGCGTGTAGGAGGTGTAAGGTAATAATGACTAATGGATACCAATGTTGGGCTGATTAGTGATGTGATAGCTCTTGTTTTTCCTTTCATAGCGGATTTCCGGCCACTTCCTCTATCTATTCCTTTCGGGTAAGACGTTCGATAGTATGATGACTCACATTTTGTTCACGCAGGTATGATTTAAGGTGTCTGAGGACTTCAGACTTTCACAGATGGAGAATTTTTGTTGTAATAGCATTGCCTGAAAGTTCATTAGTCTGTTCATTTCCCTTAACACCAGCGTATCTAGGGCAGTGGATCCACGTGATATTTTTTAGGTCCATACTGTTCATTGCTTTGTGCTATTCTAGGGTCCCTACTCCATTTTGCACTTTTTGAAGTAGATTCATCGATGCCAAGATAGCGTAAGTTGTTTGTTCGCTCGATTGTGGTTCCTCTGAACGTAACTGATGGATATTTTTCACTCGCCGCTTTGTTGTCAAGGATACAGAACTTGTATTTGTGCTTTGGTGGGGTTGATTGTCAATCCGGTTTCTTGATACCACTGATCTACGTTGTTAACATTATACATTAATTTAATGCTATGTATAGTTTCTGCGTTCATTGTAAAGTAAGACAGAAGGAGAGAAGAAGGTCTACCATTTATTGGTAGATTCACGAAAAACGAGTTTAGAAAGAAAAGAAAAAAACGGGAGGGTAAAATATTTTCAGTTGCATCTACTTGTCATGTTTTCGTAAGGATTGAACACAGCATCTTTTTAACCTGATGTTAATTTTTGTGCTGCAGAAACTGTGAACTGTTTCCCTGTATCGAGAACTCATTGTGTAATACACGAAGAAGTTGAAGCTGGCGTTTATGAACGTGAATATTTGACCGACCCACATAGATGCCACGTATACATTATGATAGCGTCGCCCAGAATTCATTTCAGGGAAAAACAGCCAACACAGGTGACACAGTGCAAGAGGAGTCACACAAGCAAGGAACAAAATGGAATTACCGATCAGCATCTTGGTCAAAGCCACTTCCCGTTGTGAAAGTGATGACGAAGTGCCAGCACGCCAAGTGACAATCTGACGAAGTTTCACGGCAGTAATTATCGTTGATGTCATCACCACTACCATTACGATCCCAGGAAGGGCAATACCAAACACGTACCCATCCAGAACGTCAGATAATTCTTTGTGCTCACTATACAATTTTCCAGCTATAAATGTCTTTAACGCCACACCGGATTCAGAATCATGAATACACCCAATACGATATCGAAATGCCGCAATGAAAAACAGGCTTAATACTATGACATACACAGCCACAATGATAGCAGCCATTGTTCTAGTGCGCATCAGAGTCTGTATTTTCATTGGTCTGAGGACACAGTAGCATCTTTCTAAGGCAATGATGGAGACAAGACTGAGAAACAAGATAAATCCCGTGAAATCCTGCAAAATTTATATCCATAAGGAATGTTATCATAGGACCGTATCGTTCCGTCGATGTGAACTGTAAATATAGTTGCTCTCCATGAAGCAACATGGACACAACTAAGTGCAGTCCATCAGCTAAAGACAAGGCAAAGAGACACAGGATGACACGATCCTTAAGGCCCTGTCTGTAGAAAACTGCCATGTTGACAACGTTGGCTGGTCCACCAATCAGGAAAAGAAATGCAAGCATGTTGTTTTTAACTGTATCAATGATTTTTTCAGTCTCCTCACTAATAATGTTGTCAGGATTGTCCCAAGGTACGAACTCCATCTCACTAAATCTGACTTCAATACACCCATCCTGAAGTGACGTGTTATGGCTGACAGTTGTCAAATGACCGTGCACTGAATACGTAGGTTGGATGGTTGCAGTAAAAATGTCGCTCACAACTGGAAGCAACGTGATCATCGTACCCTTAAGATTTGGTATCATTGTGGTGTGAGAATCATCCCACTCCAATTTTATGTTACCGTATCTTTTAAGTGATGTGTCTGTTTATAACATGAAGACAATGAATGTTTAAGTTGTAGCAAAACTATCATACAAAGAATCAAAATTATTAATACCATTTGTGCAGAGCATCAACCAGATTATCAAAGCTAATTTCTGAATATTCTTATATGTTTTGTATATCCATTAAAGAACCAGAGAAATATGTGAAATATCTTGACTTTGAAGCAAATCAAGCCAGTAAAAACAATGTGTTATTTTCATTCATCATTGTGGACACATATGATGAAGTAAAGATCATGTGAGTGATATGATATTAACGTTGATGAAATCCTGCAACATAAATATCGAATTTACACCACTAACATAAAAGATGCTCCTTTTGTGTGTGGACTACTTTATGATGTTGAACTGACAAAAATATAGACAAAAATGAAAAAACAACGATAAAGAATCCTATATAACATCAAGAGAAGAAAAGTTTCAGAAAACAGAAGTATTAGAGTGCAATATAACATAAAAGATTAAAAAAAATTCAGGATGTTATTGATTTATCAGGGAATCTTCGAGATTGGTCTAGGAAGATTGGGGTTCATTCTTCGTATTTCAACAACATATGTCTATTACATTACAGAAAGACAGAGGACAATCACATGTTTGCCTAGAGTTCTATAAGGTAAGTGGTTTCTAAACAATGATGGTTAAGTACATCGTTTAATACAGCTTATAACATGCAGTGTCGAAACCAATATTATCTATTCTTATTCAAGAAATTCATCTACTACGGAGAAAAAATAATGACTATATGTTATAGTATACAATTTTTGTTCATACTCAAGAACATACCCTCCTTGGTTTAACAGTGTTTGCAGATTTTTAAAAGGCGTCTGATAGCATATCTCTGTCGTTTATTTGAAGAACCTTAGACAGCTTTGTTCTGTCAAGTTATCAAAACATGTAACATATCATGAGCCATGGTAAATGAAGACTGCATTAACCTGGTTTAATACTGAATAGAGTATGTGCATGACACATGCCCATTTGACCTGTATCTTAGTTGTGTAGAAATGTTGTCGTTCTTTATATGAGAAAGAACACATCAAAGGGGTGAAAATGGCAAATGCTGTAGAAACACTCAAATCTCAGCTTACGGAGGATACCATGTTATATTTAGATAGTTCTAGAAAATCATGTAGACAATGTGATCTTTGTCTGAGCCGTTTCACATAATTTCAGACATCAAAACGAATTTAAACAATTCATTTACATTTGTTTAAAGAAAGGAAAATGGTAAAAGTGATAATCATTTAGATTTATCCTTTGTATGAGGTGTTTTGCTATTTTCCACAAGACAGTCAAAACAACTTGTTAAAATGACAGTGCTTAAAACATTAACCACCTTTATAATCATATACTTACATATAAACTTACCGTATCCACCCCAAATTTTGTCAGTGAACTCAACATATTTTCTTTCAAATGGGATTAGCGTTAAGCTGATTTTTTTCCAGGCAAATATTTGCGATTCATACGAGACAGGTGACTCCACAATGCTCGATGCATATTCTTTTACGTCAGCTGTGAAAATCAGCTGGATGTGAAAGGTTTGGATTCAGAACAAGAGAATTCTCATTTTCACGTGTTTTAATGTGAAAGACAAACGTTCTTGGAAGAATAATCAAATACAATTATTGATCTGGTAACAAACAATTCTGGTCAGGTGATCCTAAAAATTGATATACTCTGTGATATACTCTGGTGGAAACTCACATGAAAGAGGAGCAGACATTGTAACGGACAAGGACAAATCAAAAGCAGTTAAGGGATACTGGGCTGTGTCCGACAGTCTTGCTGGTCAGATTGAGAGGCAGACCATTTGATATCAACATCATTCACGTGTATGCACCAACATCCACAAGTACTCAGGAAGACATCGACAACTTCTACGAAGCATTAGAGATGGCCAAGGCCAAATGCAAATCACAAGAAGTTACCATAATAATGGGAGATTTTAATGCTTAAGTGGGAAAGGATAGGGTAGAGGATATAGTTGGACCTCATGGCCTTGGTACACTAAATGAAAGGGGAGGGAAACTTGTAGAATGGGCACAGATGAATGAGTTGATAGTAGGAAACACCTGGTTTGAACAGCCTAACAGAAGAAAATGGACTTGGATGAGTCCAGGAGATAATACCAAAAATCAGATTGACTACATCCTGATTAATAAAAGATTTAGAAATTCTTTACTGTCAGCAAAAACATTACCAGGCGCAGACTGCAACAGTGACCACAATCCTGTAGTGGGAAGATTTAGGCTGATATTAAGGAAAAGGAAACAGACCAAAAGCAACATCAAACTAAATCTTGGACTCTTAAAGACAGATGAAGTGATACGTCAAAAATTTAATGTACATGTTCAAAACAAATTCAGTGCTCTGGAAGACGTTGGTGGCAGTGAGGAATAATGGACAAAGTTGAGAAATTCGATAAATGAAGCTTGTTAAGAAATCGCTAAGCTAGATACAAAAGCAAAAAAGAGCTGGATGACTAAAGAAATTTTAGGCTTGATTGAGGAACGGAGGAAGGCAAAGAGAAACGAGGAAATATACAGGAAGATAAACAAAGAAAACAGGAATACGAGCAATGAAGCTAAGGAAGCTTGGCTGAAAACAAAATGCAAAGAAATAGAAGACCAACACAAAACGGATCCTCAGGGTATGTACAGACGAAATGAAGAAACTGTCCACAGGAAAAATACGTGCACATCAACTGGTTGCTTAAAAGCGACAGATGGTACAATTCTCATGGAAAAAGACAAAATATTAGACAGATGGGGAGAGTTCATTAAAGACCTTTTTGAAGATGACAGAAACGCAGAACACATTATAAGAAAGAACTTTCAAGGACCACCCATAATGAAAGATGAAGTTAGAGCAGCACTGAAAAAAGATGAAACCAGGAAAAGCCCAGGACCAGATAACAATACCACAGAGATGATTGAAGCCCTGGAGGAATTCGGTATAGAAAAAATAACTGTCCGCCTAAATGAAATTTACGACACAGGAAAAATCCCCAAACATATGTCAAATTCAATTTTCATTGCACTTTCTAAGAAGACAATATAGAATGCGAACTCCATAGCACAATCAGTTTGATGAGTCATGTAACCAAGATCCTATTAAGAATAATCATGATGAGGACAAGGAATAGAATCAACAGAGAAATATCAGATGAACAGTGTGGATTTGTCGAAGGGAAAGGAACTATTAATGCCATATACATCCTAAGAATTATCATAGAGAGGTCAATCGAGATGAACAAGGATTTATTTATGCTTTGTTGACTATACCAAGGCTTTCAATCGAGTAAGACATGAAGAATTGATCAACGAACTAGAAAGACTCAATATTGATGGAAAAGATCTACGGATAATCAGAAATATGTATTGGGAACAAACAGCTGCAATGAGAATAAAAAGCGATATAAGCTCTTTCCAAAACATCAAAAGTGGAGTCAGACAGGGTTGTTTTGTCACCAGATGTTTTCACTTTACAGCGAAAACATCATGAGAAACCTAGAGGAAGACCCTGGATTAAAGATTGGAGGAAAAATGATAAACAACATTCGATACTCAGATGACACCATGCTAATTGCAGAAAGTGAAAGGGACCTACAAACCTTGTGAATAATGAAATGGAAAGCAAAGGTAATGGGTTGGAAATAAACAGCAGGAAGACTGAAGTCATGGTGATCAGTAAAAAACATGAAATCCCCTCATGCAAAATAACATCAAACGGCACAACCTTGAGACAGATTGATAATTTTAAATACCTGGGAACGATCATTTCACCAGACGGCAGATGCACATCAATTAACATCAGGAAGAGAGTTCTGGAATGTTATATAGAACCAATACTGTTGTACGGCTGCAAGGCATGGACAGTAAAGAAGCAAAGCCAGAATAAGATTGAGGCAGCCGAGATGTGGTTTCTAAGAAGGATGTTGAGAGTTCGATGGACAGCAAAGAAAACAAACGAGACAGTCTTGATGGAGGCAGACACAAGTAGATCATTCATAAGGAAGATTAGGAAAAGGCAGGCAACATTTATAGGCCATTTTATGAGGAAAGGGGAAATGGAACACCTGGTCACAACAGGAAAGCTGGAGGGAAAGAGAGCACCAGGTAGACCCAGGGAGAAGATATTAGACGGACTTGCAGAGTGGCTGAAGACAGGGAGGGCGGAAGAGATGCTTGAGGCAAAAAGAGATAGAGACAGATGGAAGTCCATAATCGCCAACACCATGCGGCAAGGCACCTGATGATGATGATGATGATGATCTTAAAAATTACGCCCCCCCCCCCCCAAAAAAAAAAAAATCCACAAACAAAACCAAACAAAATAAAAAACTCAACTTTAATGCAAATGTAGTAATAAATATAGTCAGTGCATTTACACGTATATCCATACATGATACATATACATACGTATATATTCACACACAACACACACACCAACACACACACACAACCCCACACACACACACAACACACACCACACACACATGTACATTCGTGCAATCAGAGAGAGAGAGACAGAGAGACAGAGAGAGACAGAGAGAGATTAAAACAGAACTCTGTTACTCAAGTATAGTAGCATTAGGTCCCATCGGACCTGTCTGACAGCTAGCTCTTTCTACTATACACACAGACTATAAACACAAGAAGAAACACACCCCACACACACAAGTGTATCAAGTTGTGACATGCTATGGGATAAAACATTGGCTTTACATACAAAAGCACACACATAAAAAGAAATGCATGTCAACCCTTACCAATAACGACAACAAGAACAACAATATCATAACACTTCTGCTATTTGTTGTATCACAGGGTCCCCCTCAGATATATATAGACAGAGAGAGAGAGAGAGAGAGAGAGAGAGAGAGAGAGAGAGAGAGAGAGAGGATATATATATATAGACAGAGAGACAGAGAGAGAGAAGGAGATAAAGCACAGAGGACTATTTAACACGCGAATTTCATAAGATAATTTTGAAAGATGAAATAATTAAGAAAAAAAGGAGCAATATGCCACGTATATTCCATAGCCTCAGATGGCGAGTATGTCCAAAGCTGCATACACTGAAACAGCGAAGGTTCAAACGACCAATTGACCAATCGCTGTGGATCAGTGGGTAGTGCAATGAACTACCGACTTGAAAGTTGTGAGTTCGAATCCTCATCAGTCCTTTCAAAATCATTGTGGCATGTTTTGGCCCCAATCGAGAAGACTGGGATCATGGAGTTGAGTCTCATTTTGGCACTGATGCTTCATAAAGGATGGTGTTCAAATCTCTTGACCAATACTGCTGGTGTCTGTATCTCTCAGGCCTGATTGATGACAAGATATATTACAACAAGTGTAGAGGACAGTCCTTGTCATTATCGTCATAGCATTATGAAAAACTGTCCCATATTCTATAGTCATCAGTGTGGTGTAGGAAAAAAGAAAAAAAAATGTTTGATATACATTGAATGTCTGTGTAAAATTTTACAATATGAGAATATGTATGGTGAAATGTGTATGGCGATCCTGGCACAAGCCTTAAGCATGCAATAAACCCATGAGCTGGCCAGGTCCTGAGGCCCTACCTGGACTATGTTTTTACCTAGCCTATATGTTATACTGGTATTGTATCAGCCTATCACTGGAATAATCTTGGTTACATGTAAATAACATAATTATGTACCTGTGTATCTTAACTTCAGATAAAGGAACATGTATAAAGTAAATGAATAATTGATTAAAGGTCTGAACAACTAGCTATTCTGTATAATTCATTCAACAGGAGTCATGGACAGAACTATATTAGTCACATACGTCAGAATGCGCATTCCAACAATGACTGTCACATAGCATTATGCTTAGCTATTTATAGAATACGCATTCCAACAATGACTGTCACATAGCGTTATGCTTAGCTATTTATAGAATACGCATTCCAACAATGACAGTCACATAGCGTTATGCTTAGCTATTTATAGAATACGCATTCCAACAATGACTGTCACATAGCGTTATGCTTAGCTATTTATAGAATACGCATTCCAACAATGACTGTCACATAGCGTTATGCTTACCTATTTATAGAATACGCATTCTAACAATGACTGTCACATAGCGTTATGCTTAGCTATTTATAGAATATGCATTCCAACAATGACTGTCACATAGCGTTATGCTTAGCTATTTATAGAATACGCAATCCAACAATGACTGTCAGATAGCGTTATGCTTAGCTATTTATAGAATACGCATTCCAACAATGACTGTGTCACATAGCGTTATGCTTAGCTATTTATAGAATACGCATTCCAACAATGACTGTCACATAGCGTTATGCTTAGCTATTTATAGAATACGCATTCCAACAATGACAGATAGCGTTATGCTTAGCTATTTATAGAATACACATTCCAACAATGACAGTCAGATAGCGTTATGCTTAGCTATTTATAGAATACGCATTCCAACAATGACTGTCACATAGCGTTATGCTTAGCTATTTATAGAATACGCATTCCAACAATGACAGTCAGATAGCGTTATGCTTAGCTATTTATAGAATACGCATTCTAACAATGACTGTCAGATAGCGTTATGCTTAGCTATTTATAGAATACGCATTCCAACAATGACTGTCAGGTAGCGTTATGCTTAGCTATTTACAGAATACACAATCCAACAATCACTGTCAGATAGCGTTATGCTTAGCTATTTACAGAATACACAATCCAACAATCACTGTCAGATAGCGTTATGCTTAGCTATTTACAGAATACACAATCCAACAATCACTGTCAGATAGCGTTATGCTTAGCTATTTACAGAATACACAATCCAACAATGACTGTCAGGTAGCGTTATGTTTAGCTATTTACAGAATACACAATCCAACAATCACTGTCAGATAGCATTATGCTTAGCTATTTATACTGTTTCAGGCGGAATGTGCATGCCACAAAGCAGCAGATACATTTGTCACTTACCTTATAGCGTCCGAGAAAAAAAAAAAAAGAAATGGCAAGACAAAAAACTCTCACAATTAGTTTATTTAGGAAAGAATTAAATTAAATTTATATTCAAATATGTCCGAACGCAGGTTAGTATGCTCTGCGCACCACGCGTGTATATGTTGTGTGTGTATGTGTGTGTGTGTGTGTGTGTGTGTGTGTGTGTGTGTGTGTGTGTGTGTGTGTGTGTGTGTGTGTGTGTGTGTGTGGATTATGCAAACATGTGTGAGTACGTGCGCGCGCATATTGTTATAGGCTGTGTGTGTGTCCACGCTCATACGTGTGTATGTATGTGTGTGTGTGTGTGTGTGTTTTGTGTCTGTGTGTATGTCTCTGTGTCTGTGTGTATGTCTGTGTGTGTGTCTGTGTGTGTGTGTGTGTGAAACCAACGTATGGTAGCAAAGAATTCTGAACAATTCGAGGTGAAGTGTCCTTATTTCAGGTCATTAAGGTCGCTGAAGTTTCCTTATTTCAGGTCACAAAGGTCTTTTTTCAATAGCCTTAGTCGTGTGAGTTTAATAATGCTTGACCTTGGCTTCGTGTCATAGAAAGCCAAAATGTTAAAGTCAACAGGGCACGAATCTCTGATCTATTTATCAGCTTTGAAGTTGGAAAAATATATCTGACCTTCCACCATGGTATTCGTCACTTGTCCCCAGGAGGCCGTTTTTACTTTGTTCCAGAATCTGATTGTTATTCTTCATTTTTCTTGAAAAATATATATACAAAAATTATGCACCATACACAAATAGTACAAAACCACTCACTTTAAAAACGCACAACGTTTCGGCCACACCGGCCCTTGTCAAGTGCGCTGTATCTCCTTGCTTCGCCTTCTATGTCCTGGTGAGACTACAGCTCACCAGACCATTATGCATGAATTCTGCTCTGTTGTTGATCAGGGCACTAGGCGTCAACTCTTTTATTTTTTTAATTTTTATTGCCTCAGCTGTCTGACGTGTCAAGGCGTCTTTGTATTGTCCTGCTATTCTAAATTTCCACTGAACATTTTCGCCACTGTGTTTTTCAGTAGTGTGTTTGTAAAGGACTGAGTCTTTATCTTTCTTGATGTATTGGTTATGGTGTTCATTGGCTCTTATTCTCACTGCTCTGCTTGTCTCACCTATATACGTATCCCCGCAAGAGGTGCACTCTACCTCGTAAACAACATTGCTTTTACGACAGTTGATCTTACTGTTGCCGTTAGTGCATGCAAAACAGTTATCAGTGCATTTCTGGGGTCTGAATGGATAAGATTTTTGTACCAAGTCTTTAATCTTATTTCCTGCTCTTTCCACTACTTTTATCTTCAGCTCTGATTTTTCAATTTCTTTTTGATACATTGTTTTCAACTCTGAATTTGGTGTCGCCTGAACAAACAGCACTGATTGGTAGTTAGTTCTAGAGTCTTTTTTATTCTTAAACCAGCCAGTTATCTTTTGCCTTTTTTCTTTTTGTCTGATCTTTGTCCTCCAGTGTTTACTCCTATACATTGGTCTTTCCCCGTTCTCTGCTTGCCTCTTTATCTTTTCATATCTTTTAAAGTGAGTGGTTTTGTCCTATTTGTGTGTGGTGCATAATTTTTGTATATATATTTTTCAAGAAAAATGAAGAGTATTTCCAACACCACAATGGCAAAGATATTCCATATTGTGAATTCTAAAAGTCTGATTGTTATTGTTGTTGTTGTTTAAAGCCAAGCTAACTGCACACAGCCATGTCAAGGTTCTAACCACCTCAAAAAGGACACCATACCTCTCTGGAGAAAAAAAAGACCCCTCAAAAAGAAAAGTAAGTATACATATCAATGCTTTCGCACACATAATCCAAGGACACGCCCCTTTCGCCAACCACTCCATCCACCCTATCACCAGGGAATTAAAAAACAAATAGTATGTCTTTTCTTTTGATGGTGGAAGACTCTAAAATCATGTGTTTACATTCTGAGATATGGACTCCCCAAATGAGACTCATCTTATTCGCCATTTCGAGAAGACCCTAAAAACCAAATCTCCATTGCAGTATCTATTAATTATTTCTAGAGAGACATGACAAAATACTTTAAAAAATATAACTAGATTTTTAAAATCACACAGGTCAGGACGATTTTATATTTTCGGTCGTATTTTTTTCCACATGCTTACATGATTATCATCTTCATTTTTTATATATTTTTCAGCTATTCTCTCGAGAAGACTGTAGTTACACCTCACCTCATCACATCATGTGCCCTGCTGCATAGTGTTGGCGACCATGGCCTTCTACACGAATCTATCCCCCATCACTGCAAGTGTATCTTCCACTCTCTCTATCTTCAGCCACCCTGCATGCCCGTCCAATATTTTCTCCCTGGGTCTACCTGGTATTCTCTTTCCCTCCAGCTTTCCTGTTGTGACCAGGTGTTCTAATTTACCTTTCCTCATAATATGTCCTATAAATATAATTTTTTTTACAATCTTCTTGATCAATGATCTTCTTGTGTCTGCCTCCATCAAGACTGTCCGTATTGTTTTCTTTGCTGTCCATGGAACTCTAAACAATCTTCTTAGAAACCACATTTCAGTTGCCTCAATTTTGTTCTGACTTTGGGTGTTGACTGTCCATGCCTCACAACTGTACAACAGTATCGGTTCTATATAACATTCAAGAACTCTCTTCCTGATGTTTATTGATAGGCATTTGCTGGTAAGAACGCTTTTCATCTTCTTGAATGCTATTTTGGCTTGGCCGACTCTGCCGGCTATTTCTGGTGTGCATCATCTACCGTCTGGTGAGACAAACGTTCCCAGATATTTAAACTTATCAACCTGTCTCAAAGCTGTGCCATTTGCTGTTGTTTTGCATGAGGGGGTTTCATGTATTTTACTGATTACCATAACTTCAGTGTTCTTGCTATTTAGCTCCAGCCCTTTATATTTGCTTTCTATTTCTGTTGTATTCACAAGGTTTTGTAGGTCTTTTTCATTTTCTGCAATTAGCACTGTGTCATCTGCATAACGAATGTGTCATTATTCCACCAACCTTTATCCCAGGGTATTCTTCTAGGTTTCACGTAATGGTTTCGCTGTAAAGTGAAAACAAATCTGGTGACAGAACACAACCCTGCCTGACCCCTCTTTTGATATTTTGGCAAGAGCTTATATCGTTTTCTATTCTCTTTGCTGCTGTTTGTTCCCAATATATATTTCTGATTATTCTTAGATCTTATCCATCAATATTGAGCCTTTCAAGTTGATTTATTAATTCTTTGTGTCTTACCTGATCAACAAATTGCACCTACGGAGCTAATGTATCTAAAAGGTAAAACATTGTTGATAGCACTGAGCAACTGTGCCAGCATTTTTTTTCTTTTCTAGAATATTATCATTGGGAATGACGGGTCTGGAAACAATAGTATTTTGTGTAACTTAGCTTCAAAGGAATACTGCTTGTATGGCTTGACCATCTTGTGTTTTCTTCTATCGATAACTCTTTCCAAAGTGGCGGCTAATGAAGAGAAAGAACACAAACATTGACGCTCCATTACGTGGTAATCATACATTTATGAGCAGTAAGTAAGCACGTGTCATCCTGAATGTGAATGGCAATTGCATGATAATTATTTCTTCATCAGTGCCTTTTAAAAGCCTCTTTATCTTTAATATGGCTTGAATTATTGGCAGTGTGTACTCCCATGTGCGTGAGTGTACATGTGTGTGTATGCGAGTGCAAGAGAAAGACAGAAAGAGAGAGAGAGAGAGAGGGAAAGACAGAGAGAGACGAGAGACAGACAGACAGAGACAGAGAGAGAGAAATGAGAAAGAAAGAAAGAGAGAGAGAGAGGGAGAGAGAAAGATAGAGAGAGAGAAGAGAGGAGAGAGAGAGAGAGAGAGAGAGAGAGAGAGAGAGAGAGAGAGAGAGAGAGAGAGAGAGAGGGAGAGAGATTTTAATTAAATCAGATCGATAAACCCTTTCATTAAGAAAAATCAAGATACATATGCTTTTGTTTACACACAATTAGACGCAAACCCCTCAAAAATGTATTTACACGTTTTTTTGTGTGTGTGTTGAACTACTAGTATAGATAATGAACAAATGATGTTTCATGTTTTGTATATTAGAAATGTTTTCATAGAAAAAGAGAGAGAGAGAGAGAGAGAGAGAGGAGGGAGAAAGAGAGATAGGGAGTGAGAGAGACAGACAGACAGACAGAGACGGGAGAGAAAGACAGAGAGAAAGAGAGAGAGAGAGAGACAGACAGATGGATGGATAGAGAGAGAAAGAGAGAGAGAGAGAGAGAGAGACAGATGGATGGATAGAGAGAGGGAGAGAGAGAGATGAGAGACAGATGAAGGGATAGAGAGAGCGAGAGAGAGAGAGACAGAGAGAGAGACAGAGAGAGAGAGAGAGAGAGAGAGATCACTAAACGTATAGAAGAATGAGCAAAATATTGAATGAATTCAGACGTTTTTCAGTATCAGGGAAGCGAAAGAGCTGCACTTCACAGAACAATGGAACCGGAAAAGTTGAAATCTCACAGCATGTATATTAAAATGAAGTATATCAAAGGTTACATACACATCACAACTCGCCACTAAACGGTGTAAAAGTTAACAGAGTGTTCAGTTATTGAAAGCTTTATACAGGAATCTTTACTATGTAAGGAAACATCCTGGCTGCCCATAATGCTGGAAAAAGTTTGTCCCTGAAATGTCTTCTTCATATTTATTTTCATATTCATGTTTATATTCATTCTTTTTCTCTCAGTGGGTTTACTGCTTGAACCTCGGGTTGTTTTTCTTTTTGATAACACGTTGATGCAGTGCTGCGCCATCCATTTTTTTTAACCGAGACTTCAGAAAGACCAAAAGGCTAATTAAGCTTCAAGGGTAAAGACCTGAGAAATCAACCTTTCTCCCCAATGCTTTTTACTAAGGCAGCCAGGCAATGATCCACTTTTTACAATTTTCAACTGCAGTAGGATCTTTAGCGTGCACATGCCAGAAGGCACACAGGTCCTTCATAATGTTTATTTTTCAAGCATCACATTTACTGCAGTAAAAGCACATATTAAGCATTTCATTCATTTCCCTCCTAACAAGGACAGAATATGATTGTAAGTCCCCCACCGTCATATTTCTGAAGTTCCCTTATTACGTTTCAGAGAAAACAGACCCCTACGGTGCCACTGACTGAATATTTGATCAGAGGCCTTTGTCTGGTTTTCCTTGCAGCAGGAACCAGTTTTCTACTTCATGTTCACTGTGTACTTAATGACGCTTTTGTTGAAATACAAAATGACGCCCATAGACTGCCAGGAGATAATGTTGTAGTAAAGATACATTTTTAATATTGTCGGAAATTGAGTGCTGTTCACAGGACAACCTAAAATGGCTGATTTTAGGTGACGTTTTGTTCTTATGTTCTTCATTTTGGACATTTACCTTCCAGAGCTGCGCTTTTGTAACTCCCCAACAATTTGCAGTTTTGACCAACCTTTGGTAAAGATCCACCCATAAAGATCATAACCTGTTTAGCGCTTCCTTGCTTCCAGATAAAAATCATACTGGAATCGTCTTTTTTTCTGGTTCCTCTTTGCTTGAACGTGGGCAGTCACGCTTGTTTTGGATTCAGTCATATTGTATCATTTTTTTTTTAAATAAAATTTTTATTTTCAGAATGGACACTGAAAAACTTATTGGCATCCGCGCAAAGGGAATGCAGACTACAGATGGAAATTACAGTTGTAAAAATGACATGTGTCAGAAAAAAACAAAGAAAAGAAAAACACTGCTCAGTGTCTCCTATACCAGCCACATTACTAGTGAAGAAGTCCACAGAGCCATTACCCAGTATATCAAATACCACAAAGATCTGACCTAAACAAAGAGCAGGAAATGAAGACAGTACGAACACGTAACACTAGTGAACGGGATCGCCAACATCATCCTGCAGGGACCAGCATGGGGAAAGATGGGGACTAACAAAGGAGCACACTGACTGACATCAATGGTAAATGGATCAGGAAAATGTTGCTGCAAGCTGGACAGTCTGAAATGTAACTTTGTGACTCAGTGATTTAGGAAACCTTATTTGGATTATCATCATCAGGTGCCCTGCCGCATGGCATTGGCGATCATGGACTTCCATCTGCCTCTATCTCTCGTTGCCCCTAGCATCTCCCCCACCCTCCCCGTCCCCAGCCACTCTGCAAGTCCGTCCAGCATTTTCTCCCTGGATCTACCCGGTGCTCTCTTTCCCTCCAGCTTTCCCGCCGTGACCAGGTGCTCCAAATCCCCCTTCCTCATAAAATGGCCTATAAATGTTGCCTGTCTTTTCCTAATCTTCCTTAAGAGTGATCTACTTGTGTCTGCCTCCATCAAGACTGTCTCGTTTGTTTTCTTTGCTGTCCATGGAACCCTCAACATTCTTCTTAGAAACCACATCTCGGCTGCCTCAATCTTGTTCTGGCTTTGGTTGTTGACTGTCCACGCCTCGCATCCGTACAACAGTATTGGTTCTATATAACATTCAAGAACTCTCTTCCTGGTGTTAATTGATAGGCATTTGTTGGTAAGAATGCTTGTCATCTTCTTGAATGCTGTTTTGGCTTGGCCGATTCTGCCAGCTATTTCTGATGTGCATCTGCCGTCTGATGAAATGATCGTTCCCAGGTATTTGAATTTCTCAACCTGTGTCAAAGTTGTGCCATTTGCTGTTATTTTGCATGAGGGGATTTCATGTTTTTTACTGATCACCATGACTTCAGTCTTCCTGCTGTTTAGTTCCAGCCCCTTACCTTTGCTTTCTATTTCTAGTATATTCACAAGGTTTTGTAGGTCTCTTTTACTCTCTGCAATTAGCACGGTGTCATCTGCATATCGAATTTTGTTTATCATTTTCCCTCCAACCTTTAATCCAGGGTCTTCTTCCAGGTTTCTCATGATGTTTTCGCTGTATAGTGAAAACAGATCTGGTGACAAAACACAACCCTGTCTGACTCCTCTTTTGATATTTTGGAAAGAGCTTAGTTTGTTTTCTATTCTCATTTCAGCTGTTTGTTCCCAGTACATATTTCTGATTATTCGTAGATCTTTTCCATCAACATTGAGTCTCTCCAGTTGGTTGATCAATTCATCATGTCTTACCCAATCGAAAGCCTTGGTGTAGTCAACAAAGCATAAATATAAATCCTTATTCATCTCATTTGACCTCTCTATGATAGTTCTTAGGATGTATATGGCATTAATAGTTCCTTTCCCTTCCACAAATCCACACTGTTCTTCTGCTATTTCTCTTTAGATTCTATTCCTTGTCCTCATCATGACTATTCTTAACAGGATTTTTGTTACATGACTCATCAAACTGATTGTGCGATGGAGTTCGCATTCTATAGGCCCTGTCTTCTTTGGAAGTGCAATGAAAATTGATTTTGACATATCTTTGGGGATTTTTCCTGTGTCGTAAATTTCATTTAGGAGGACTGTTATTTTTTCTATGCCAAATTCCTCCAGGGCTTCAATCATCTCTATGGTATTGTTGTCTGGTCCTGTGGCTTTTCCCGGTTTCATCTTTTTCAGTGCCGCTCTAACTTCATCTTTCATTATGGGTGGTCCTTCAAAGTTCTTTTTCATAATGTGTTCTTCGTTTCTGTCATCCTCAAAAAGGTCTTTAATATACTCTCCCCATTTGTCTAATATTTTGTCTTTTTCCATGATAAGCATGCCATCTTTCGATTTCAAGCAACCAGTTGATGTGCATGTATTTTTTCTGTGGACAATTTCTTCAATTCGTCTGTACATACCCTGAGGATCCGTTTTGTGACGGTCTTCCATTTCTTTGCACTTTGATTTTAGCCAAGCTTCTTTAGCTTCATTGCAGCTATTCCTGATCTCCTTGTCTATCTTCCTGTAGATCTCCTGATTTCTCTTTGCCTTCCTCCTTTCCTCCACAAAGCCCAAAATTTCATTAGTCATCCAGTTCTTTTTTGCTTTTCTATCTGCTTTAGGGATTTCTTTACGAGCTTCATTTATCGAATTTCTCAACTTTGTCCATTGTTCCTCACTGTCACCAACGTCTTCCAGAGCACTGAATTTGTTTTGAACATGCACATTAAATTTGTTACGTATCCCTTCATCTGTCTTTAAGAGTCCAAGGTTTAATTTGATGTTGTTTTTGGTCTGTTTCCTTTTCCTCAATTTCAGTCTAAATCTTCCCACTACAGGATTGTGGTCACTGTTGCAGTCTGCGCCTGGTAGTGTTTTTGCTGACAGTAAAGAATTTCTAAATCTTTTCTTGATCAGGATGTAGTCAATCTGATTTTTGGTATTATCTCTTGGACTCATCCAAGTCCATTTTCTTTTATTAGGCTGCTCAAACCAGTTGTTTCCTACTATAAACTCATTCATCTGTGCCCATTCTACAAGTTTCTCACCTCTTTCATTTTGCGTACCAAGGCCATGAGGTCCAACTATATCCTCCACCCTATCCTGTCCCACTTTAGCATTAAAATCTCCCATTATTACAGTAATTTCTTGTGATTTACATTGGATTTTGGCCATCTCTAAAACTTCGTAGAAGTTGTCGATGTCTTCCTGAGAACTTGTGGATGTTGGTGCATACACCTGAATGATGTTGATATCAATTGGTTTGCCTCCGAATTTGACCAGCAAAACTCTGTCGGACATAGCCCAGTATCCCTTAACTGGTTTTGATTTGTCTTTGTCCATCATGATGCCTACTCCTCTTTCATGTGAGTTACCACCAGAGTATATCACTGTGTATTCTCCTGATGTTATCATGCCCACCCCCTTCCATCTCACTTCCCCTAGTCCTAAAATACCCATGTTAAGTCTTTCCATCTCTGTCTTGATATTTTCTAATTTACCCTTTTGTAACAATGTTCTTATATTCCATGTTGCAACTTTGATGTTTTTAAATCTGAGTTTAGGTTCGCAGTAACTTGCTGACGGTCTGGTGTCACCTGCGCCGCATGACGGTCCCTACCGGACGAAGCTGCTCCAACGGAGCACCTATTTACGTCGTTGTCTTTGATCTTTTTGTTTCTGTCCATGATATCCTGGGAAAAATTACGATGGTGGTTTCCTGTTGCCTTCCATCGGTTTGTGTACGGTCTCTCCGCTAGCCTTACTCTCTCCCAAGATGTCCACAAGGCAGTGGAGCTTTTCACCCATAGCTTGGGGGTCTGGTTCGTGGGCACCAGGGCGTATCCACACGCTGGTGGGCCTGCATGCCTCACGTCTGGGGGCCAGACCTCCTCCGAGTCCTACGAGATTCAGCCTGAGTCCTTGAGGTGCTCAGTTACCGCCTGTCGCCACGAGGAGGCACAGCGTAGGGCTTGCTGATGGAGAGGCTATGTACTGACAGGAAGAGACTTACACCCTCTGCTCTTCTTTTCGCACAGCAGTGCTAGCCAGCGGTGCAGGCTGAAGCCGACACACTAGACGCATCACATCTGCCAATATGACAAGCCTTATTTGGATACGAGAGAGAAACAGGCACAATGACATACGGTGAGACCTTTTGGCAACTGTGTCTCTATCACCGTTTTAGTTCAGTAAGGGTTTTGTATGTCACTTTGCCAGTCATTTGTTTTCCCCAGTTACGTTTTCCTACAGTATGTTCCATAAACCTACATTTCAGACATACTGTGAAAATGACTTCAGTGTAAATGTCCAAACTTTCCTCCTTGAACAGACTGTAGTTGTCAGGCTCAGGCCGACTACTGGTATTGATGATATACGATACTCACAGCAGCATGGATGCCAGCTCTGGTAACAAGGTTTATGGCTTAGACTCAAATTAAAGATTGTGTGTTTGTGAATAACATAACATCAAGTTTCCTTGGCAGTTGTAGAGGAGTTAGACAATGTGGCAGTTGTTCATCTGTTCTAATGTCTCTTTTCCTACATGACCTTGCGCATTATTTGTTAGTCAGTCATTGTTTACCTTGAAATGTTGATTTTGATGCTCTGATGTAAATCTAATTCATTATACTCAGTAATATGATTATTTCATGGCGATGATACATTTTTATTATTAGATTCTAAGAGAGGTTTACAAAAATCTGTAGGTACTCTACATGATTATTGTACCTGCTGAAAACTTGAAGATAATGAAAATAAAACTAAGGTGATGGTTTTTAATAGAAAAAAATACAGTCCAAATTATGTCTTTTATTATGGTCCAAAAACCATTAACATTGTAAATACGTTCAAATACTTTACAGATAGAATTTTATCGAACTGGCACATTTCATAAGGGTTAAAAACTGCACATGATCAAGCTCAGAAAGCTTTGTTTTCCTTATTGCTGACAACCAGAAATCAAGATTTGCATGTCAGTATTGTACTTTTGTTAAATTATTTACTGTTGTACCTGTATTACTGTATGGGTTTGAATTATGAATGTTTGAGAACTTGAACTTGCCTGAGAAATACGAGGGTGAGTCAAAAAGTAATGCCATCATATTCATATTAGACGACGTTTTTGATAAAATTACCTGAAATGTTGCTCAGTTACAAATTACTGGCCTATCTCTAATCTCTCTTTCTTGTCAAAACTCATCGAAAAAGTTGTCCTCAACCAGCTGAACTCTCATCTGTCTGCCAACAATCTCCTCAATCCTTTCCAGTCAGCCTACCGCCAGTGCCATAGCACTGAAACTGCCTTGCTACACATTCTCAACAATCTCCTCCTTGCAACTGATACTGGCAAAGTCTCTCTCCTCACACTCCTTGATCTGTCTGCAGCCTTTGATACCATTGATCATGGTATACTCCTTTCTAGACTTCATCATACTTTTGGCATCTCTGACATTGCTCTCTCCTGGTTCACTTCATATCTATCAAACAGAAAACAAACTGTTCTCATCAATGGCAATTACTCTCAACCTGCATACCTGACCTGTGGTGTTCCACGAGGATCTGTCCATGGCCCTGTTCTTTTCACTCTTTACGCCTCCCCCCTGTCCACCATCATCAACTCCCACTCTATAAAACACCACTTCTATGCTGATGACACCCAACTTCAAGACAGTGACTCACCTGACAATATACAGCGCCTCCTGACTCGCACCACTGAGTGTTACTCGGACATTAAAAATTGGATGACATGCAACAAACTTCAGCTTAATGATGACAAGACAGAAGCCATCCTCATTGGCACCCATCAGAAACTTTCTCAGCTGCCTCCTCTTTCTCTCCCATTATGTAACACATCAGTCCCAATTTCTAATTCAGTTAAAAACCTTGGTGTCTGCATTGACTCTACCCTCTCCATGAACAACCTTGTTTCTCAAACTGCCAGATCTTGCTACTATCACCTCCATCGTATAAGCCTGATCAGGAAGTATCTCTGTCGAAACAACTGCAAAACTCGTTCTCTATTTCAATGTCTCGCATTGACTATTGCAATTCATTCCTGTCCGGTCTTCCTGCCTCCACCATTCACATCCTACAGCGCATTCAAAACAATGCTGCACGCCTTGTACTCAAAAAGAAAAAAGCTGACCACATATCTCCTCTCCTGGCACAACTTCACTGGCTCCCTGTATCAAAGCGCATACAGTACAAACTAGACACCATGTGCTACAAAAGCCTCAATAACGCAGCCCCCGATTACCTGTCAAGCCTACTTGAGATCTATGTTCCCGTCACGTACCCTCCGCTCTACCTCCGATCCTCTGACTTTTCGCTTTCCACGCACTAAGCTCAATACCTATGGTCCACGAGCCTTCTCTGTTTCTGGTCCGCTCTCCTGGAACAAACTTCCTCTCTCAGTCCGTCAGCAACCTACTTTTGTCTCCTTCAAGTCCGCTCTCAAAACTCACCTTTTCTCCTCTGCATAAAATCCTGACCTCACTCAATCCCCTCTGCAGCCTGTCTCCACTCGGAGGGGAATCACATTGTAATATATAATTATATATAATATACTCTCTATAATTTTCCATTGCTTTTATTCTTTCTCCCCATTTATAGCCGTGTGCATGTGTGTGTGTGTGCGCGCGCGCGTGTGTGTGTGTATGTGTGTGTGTGTGTGCGTGCGTATGTGTGTGTACGTGCGTGCGTGTGTGTGCGTGCGTGCGTGTGTGTGTGTCTGTTTCAGCGCTTAGATTTGATTTTATCAAGATTTTGCGCTATATAAATATTGTAATTATTATTAATTATATTATTAAATGATTATAACTGTTATGGACTGAAATATTTTGTTTGGTATGTTTCCGGTTCATAGTCTCGTGAGGAAAATTCAAAATGGCTGCCCCCTTAGAGCTGCGTCAAAAACAAAAAGCAGTGACTGAATTCCTAGCCTAGATGAAATTCATTACAAACTCGTTAAGCATCTCCCGGAAAAGGGTTTAGAAATGCTGTTAAAAGTGTACAACTACATATGGACGACAGGATTCTTTCCTCCCTCGTGGCGGAAATCCCTGACAATCCCTGTCCCTAAACCTGGAAAAGATCTATCCATTCCTTCCAACCAGTTGTCTTTGCATAGTGATGGAAAAAATTATCAACAGCAGACTGACGTTTTAAACTGGAGAATGACGGCATCTTGACTAAAGAACATTGCAGATTTCGCGAGTACCATTCCGCAGTAGACCATTTAATCCTCCTTGAAACGACCATCCGTGATGCATATCTGAAGAAAAAGCATCTAGTGGGTATCTTCTCTGATCTGGGGAAAGCATATGATACCACATTGAAATCAGGAATTTTTGTGGATCTACACGAACTGGGGTTTTGGGGTCATCTACCACTGTTTATCCAAAATGTTTTGGCCGAGAGACAATTTCAAGTGTGGGATGGTACTACTCTGTCTGACACCCATGAGCAAGAGCTGGGTGTACCACAAAAGTACATTTTCTTTCCTGTGCTGTTCAGTGTAAAGATCAACAACGTAGTTAAATCTGTACAGCAGGGCTCGAACTGTTCCCTGTTTGTTGACGATTTTGCAGTTTACACAAGAGGAAGCTTCTATGCAGGCGTTCAGTGGCGGCTGCAGTTGTGCGTAGATAGGATCCAATAATGGGCAGAGACAAACGGCTTTATTTTTCCCACAACCAAAACACGGTGCATCCACTTTCATAACCTGCGACAATTCTCTGCCAATCCAGAAATTCATCTGGGAGAGTCCATCATTCCAGCTGTAAAAGAAGCTAAATTTCTGGAATTGATCTTTGATGAAAAGTCGAATTTTCTCAGTCATATCTAACATCTTAAACCTTGTGCCAGAGAGCTCTGAATATTCTTCGAGTTGTATCTCATACAGTCTGGGGTGCCGACAAGAAAACTCTACAAAACTTTAATTCGCTCTAAACTGGACGACGGCTGCGTAGCATATGGCTCTGCCAGACCATCGTACCTAAAGGCACTGGATCCCATTCACCATCAAGGGCTGCGTCTCTGTCTTCGTGCATTCAGAACAACTCCTGTCTACAGTTTGTACGTACAGGCAGGGGAGCCCTCCCTGAGCAACAATAGACTGAAATTCACCTTAAATTTCTGTTTGAAATGTTCTCTGAATAGGAAACCCCAGCCTACCACTGTGACTTTAACACAGATTTCAAAGTGAATTTGAAAAACAGCCAAAAGTGACTCTTCCTTTTGGAATCCTTATCCGTCCCCATATGGAAAAGGCAGATATAAAATTAGCAGTTGTTAACAACTTCGCGAAATTTCCTGACAGCCCACCATGGACCTTGAAAACACCAAAAGTTTGCTTTGATCTTGCTTCCTTCTGTAAAGACAACACCAGTTCACTAGCGTACAAATCGTTTTATGCAGAACTGTGTCAGATTTCCGTCATCCCACAGAATCTTCACAGATGGATCCAAGTGCGATGAAGGCGTTGCTGCCATTGCCTTCTGCTCCGTGATTTCCAATCAAGCATTTTCATAACATATTCCGTCTGACAGTTCCGTCTACACTGCTGAACTGACTGCTCTGGTTTTGGCATTAAAAATGGTGTCCAAATCCAAGCATACAGATTTTCTCTTTTTTTTCAGACTCTATTTCCGCTTTGCTGGCAGAAACATTAGTCACCCTGAGCTTGTGGAGTTCTTTGAACTGTTTTCCACTCTCACAAATGACGGTTACTGGACTGTTTTCGTCTGGATTCATGGCCATGTTGGTAGCAAAAGTGTGTGTGTGTTTTACAGTGATTTTATCGTGGTTCTATTTGATTTTATGCATTGAATTTTGTATCAGTTTGTTCCTTTTAAATCCCGACATACGGTGATGTATATATTTTTTGAAAATTTTGAATATTTTACCAGATAATCTGATTTTAAAGTTTTTATACCTACTTTTCATCATTTTAATTCAGCCGCTCAAGTCGGACATTTTATCTGTGAACTATGTTTACATTTCAGCCTACTGTGTTCGCCCAACGCTACAGCTTCCAAACCTTTGTGCTCTCTGGTTTTAAGTGTTGTGAACTGACCAACCCACACACCAACCTGCAAGCAACGTCCTCTCCTGGCTGGCTCGCAATTATGGACCCGTCCTTTTTAAAACAAATTGGACTGACACTTTTTAAACACAGCAAGTGCTACCTCGATGGAGACGTCTACCAGCGCATACGAACACTGGGGTTGTGTTGTAAGCCCCGCACTGCGCGATCCTGTCGTGGTGGACGTCTCCACCGTCTTTGGCACAACCTGCCTACTGCTGTACCAGTCCGACACCACTTTTCGTCTTCTGCTTCTTCGTCTCCTCCACTGCCCTCGACCTTGCTGCTGCGGGCTTCGTCTCCTCCTCTGCCGTCTTCGCCTTCGCCTTCTGTCCTGGTGGCGCCGCCTGCACCTTCTGTCCTGATGGTGCCGCCTTCACCTTCTGTCCCGCCGGTGCCGCCTTCACCTTCTGTCCCGCCGGTTCCGCCTCCATCTTCTGTCCCGCCGGTGCCGCTTTCATCTTCTGTCCCGCCGGCGCTGCCCTCGTCTTCTGTCCCGCTGGTGCCGCCTTTGTCTTCCGTCCCGCTGGTGCCGCCTTCGTCTTCTGTCCTGCGTGTGCCGCCTTCGTCTTCTGTCCCGTCGTTGCTGCCTTCGTCTTCTGCCCCGCTGGTGTCGCCTTCATCCTCTGTCCCGTCGGTGCTGCCTTCATCTCCATCTCGGCCACCGCCATGTGACTCTGATAAACTAAACCTATGCCTTTTTAACGCTCAGTCAACATGCGCAGATGGCAAAGCCGATGTCATTGCTGACTTTATCGCAGATGAGCATGTTGACATTGCTTTTATCACAGAAACATGGCTTAACCCCCTTGATCTTGAACCTATACATGCGAGTCTCACTCCGAGTGGTTACAGGCTTGCTTCTTTCCATCGCTCATCCCGAGGTGGTGGTATCACCATCCTCTACAACGACTCACTCCATTCCCGCCTATCTTTCTCGCAGTCTCTGCCTTTCTCCCATCCTTCTTTCGAGCACGTTGAAGTATCCTTCCAATCCACCCCTCACCCCATCATCTTCTCCTGTGTCTATCGACCTCCACCTAGCTCTACCAACAAGCTCACCACATCCATGTTTCTCTCTGACTTTGACCAACTACTTGACTACTACTGCCTCTTACTTGGAAATCTCATCATTCTAGGTGACATCAATGTCCACTATGACAACACTCACCGTTATGACACAAGACATATCATCAACTCTCTGTCCAATCACAATATGACACAACATATTTCTGAACCAACCCATCAAAAAGGTCACATTCTTGACTGGATCATTTCTCGTGATCACCACAATTCAGCTACTGACAACTGCCTAGTTCTTTCTACCCGTCTAACTTCAGCCCTTCCATCTGACCACTCTGCAATTCTCTGTTCTCTTGACATTTCTCCTCCTTCCCATACCACGCACACAGTGACTCGACGCAATCTCAAATCTATCGACCTCTCCACATTTTCATCTGATGCCTCCCGCCTCCTTTCTGAAAAGTCACATAACCTTGCCGATGAATTCTATACTACTCTCCACCATCTTCTGGACACTCATGCTCCAGCCACAACCCGTCTTTTACCTGACCACCCCCCTACCCCCTGGCTCACTCATGAGATTGCCTGTGCAAAACTTGCCTGCCGCAGAGCAGAGCGCCGCTGGCGCAAATCCAAACTCACTGAACATAGGCAACTTTTCCAAGCCTCTAAAACAAAAGTATCCACCCTCATTGCATCTGCAAAAACAAGCTATTTCCAAACCAAAATCCTGAATGCCTCTTTTTCAAAAGAACTCTTTACAACCATGAATCATCTCCTTGGCACACGAAAAGATTTACCTCTCCCAACAAAACACACAAATGAAGAACTCCCATCTGTATTCTCCAAGTATTTCACCACCAAAATACAAACTCTTCGTGACAGGCTTGACAGGACACCCTGTCAACCATGCCCACCTGACCATTCCTTCTCTGGCACACCTCTTACTACTTTTTACCCCAATCTCACAAGAATAAATTCTCAACACAATCAGATCCATGTCGTTCAAAACCTGCGAACTGGATCCTCTTCCAGGTTCTCTCTACTCTGACTGTCTCCCTACTCCCTCCCATTCATCACCGACATCATCAACACTTCTCTTCAAACTGGAACTGTCCCAGATTCTTTCAAGTCTGCTTATTGTTCACCCTCTCCTCAAGAAACACAATTTAGACCCAAATGAACTGAAAAATTCCCGGCCTATCTCTAATCTCTCTTTCTTGTCAAAACTCATCGAAAACGTTGTCCTCAACCAGCTGAACTCTCACCTGTCTACCAACAATCTCCTCAATTCTTTCCAGTCAGCCTACCACCAGTGCCATAGCACTGAAACTGCCCTGCTACACATTCTCAACAATCTCCTCCTTGCAACTGATACTGGCAAAGTCTCTCTCCTCACACTCCTTGATCTGTCTGCAGCCTTTGATACCATTGATCATGGTATACTCCTTTCTAGACTTCATCATACTTTTGGCATCTCTGACATTGCTCTCTCCTGGTTCACTTCATATCTATCAAACAGAAAACAAACTGTTCTCATCAATGGCACTTACTCTCAACCTGCATACCTGACCTGTGGTGTTCCACAAGGATCTGTCCTTGGCCCTGTTCTTTTCACTCTTTATACCTCCCCCCTGTCCACCATCATCAACTCCCACTCTGTAAAGCACCACTCCTATGCTGATGACACCCAACTTCAAGACAGTGACTCACCTGACAATATACAGCGCCTCCTGACTCATCTCTCCTTCATAATGTCTCGCATTGACTATTGCAATTCACTCCTGTCTGGTCTTCCTGCCTGCACCATTCACATCCTACAGCGCATTCAAAACAATGCTGCACGCCTTGTACTCAAAAAGAAAAAAGCTGACCACATATCTCCTCTCCTGGCACAACTTCACTGGCTCCCTGTATCAAAGCGCATACAGTACAATCTAGACACCATGTGCTACAAAAGTCTCAATAACGCAGCCCCGATTACCTGTCAAGCCTACTTGAGATCTATGTTCCCTCACGTACCCTCCGCTCTACCTCCGATCCTCTGACTTTTCGCTTTCCACGCACTAAGCTCAATACCTATGGTCCACGAGCCTTCTCTGTTTCTGGTCCACTTTCCTGGAACAAACTTCCTCTCTCAGTCCGTCAGCAACCTACTTTTGTCTCCTTCAAGTCCGCTCTCAAAACTCACCTTTTCTCCTCTGCATAATATCCTGACCTCACTCAATCTCCTCTGCAGCCTGTCTCCACTCGGAGGGGAATCACATTGTAATATATAATTGTATATAATATGCTCTCTATAATTTTCCATTGCTTTTATTCTTTCTCCCCATTTATAGCCGTGTGCGTGTGTGTGTGTGTGTGTGTGTGTGTGTGTGTGCGTGCGTGCGTGCGTGCGTGCGTGCGTGCGTGCGTGAGTGCGTGTGTGTGCGTGCGTGCGTGTGTGTCTGTTTTAGCGCTTAGATTTGATTTTATCAAGATTTTGCGCTATATAAATAAAATATTGTATTGTATTGTATTGTAAAAAGGCTGACTGCCTGGTCAAGAAGGCCACAAGGGAAAACATGTCTAAACCCTTGATTCCTTTACACAGATTTAAAATCGAAAGTACACAGTTACGTGAGAAATCTATGGCAGGAACAGTGGAATGAACAGACAGATAACAAACTTTTCCAAATCCATCCTAGCCTGAAAGAAATTCTCCCAACTGCTACAGGAAACCATAAGAAGGAGACAGTGTTATGTAGGTTATGCACGGGTCACACATTCTACTTTCATTCGTACCTTTTAAAAACTGAAGAAACACGTGTTGTATACCGTGTGACGAGCCGTTGAGCATCAAACACCTCCTCCTTAACTGCTGGGACTTGTACGATATGAGACAAAAGCACTACGGGGTAGACTCCTTAAAGAACCTCTTCCAAGACGTCCTTCCTAATGCAATTTTCCTCTTTTTACAAGCGATCAATAGATGTACGTCTGGTTTTTTTTTAATTGCATTTTAGACTTGCAAGGTTAATGGTGAGCATAGTTTTTGTCTTTTATTTTAACTGAATTTCGTTTTTAATATGGTGTTAATTTTGATATGGCTCTAGTAGTCAGCTGGTCTATAAGCAATATGAACTTAAACTTGAAGGCAATTTCATCTGAATGTTTTTGTCTTGAAGTAAGTTCTTATATGCTTTGTATTATATGATAAATCTGTCGGACTTTCTTTTGTTTGATGTTATTCTCTGTGCCCCAGTTGTGGTAAAATATCTATTGAACAATAATGTTGTAATGTTTTAACACTGCAGAGATGTGTGCATTGCGTCTGAGTATGTTGTATGTTGTATGTTGTGTGTGTGTGTGTGTGTGTGTGTGTGTGTGTGTGTGTGTGTGTGTGGTGTGTGTGTGTGTGTGTGTGTGTGTGTGTGTGTGCGTGTGTGTGTTAATTTTAAGATGTCTTCGCGTCAGGGACTATCTTGTTGTTGCTGTTGTTGTTGCCGTTTTCCCTGGTTAGCGTGGGAATACAAACAGGTAAAACGTGTTTTGATATTGTTAGGCCTGTATGCTTATTGTGTGTTATGGTATTTATTTTACACAAAAAGAAAAGAAAGTATTAGTATAGACAAACCATATTTTGCATCTATTCTGTCTGGTAGGAAATCCGACACACCAGAAGTATAACGTTTCATCTATCGCGTCTTGTCATTTACACATGGGTTCCACTGTTAGACTCTATGACCAGACAGAGAATGCTCTGTTGACGAGGTCATGTTTGTATGTATTCCTGGAATTACTATTAAAATTAATAACAAAATCAGGCTGGCATGTCTGTTATACTTTGGCTACTTTTTCATTTTCATTACCGTGGGATAAATTCCTGATGCTTGAATCAATTGTGTGTACTTGTAATAGTGGAATCCCCTGAAGGCTTTTCTATACCAATGCATATCTACAGAAAAAATGAATAGCTTTGTCAGTGAATTCTAAGCATTATGGTGAATTTTAAGGCATGTGCCATGATCACCACACACATGATACCTGTGACGTTAGTGCATATGGAATTCGTTCAGAGCGCGGAGACGTCATCTTGAGAAACTGAGACTGAAACTGATGAAACTGGAATAATCTTCCTTGAAAAAGGCACACACACACACACACACACACACACACACACACACACACACACACACACACACACACACACACACACACACACACACACACACACACACACACACACACACACACACACAACAAGTATTAGCGATAATAGTTACATTCTGCTAACATCCATTCGCACACCATTGAATAGAAAGTCAGAAATACACGCTGACATATATATATTCACCCATAAATCCGATGAAGCACGTCTATTTGTTTTATTTTTACACATATTTTGTTTTATTTTTAAACAAATGATGGGTGATAATGACATGAAACCATTTAACAACGGCAACAATAAAAGCCACACACGATGCGATTTCCAAAGATGGGAGAAAAATTAACGCCCGTAAAACAATGCATTTTATGACGTTTCTAAATACTCACGAGGTACAATGAATGCACAATAAATACATAGAATTAACGTTTAAACAATATGTACTTATTTTGTTTGTCCATATGGAAACGGAATACAAAATAAAAGAAATTGTGCATTCACAATCAAAATACAGACACCAAGAAAGTCACTGTTTGCTGGCGTAGCTAAGAAGAACTGGTGGGGGATGTTCTACTATGGAGATCCAGTCACGGCAAACAAAGACCAGGACGTCCAAAGAAGACCTTCATCGACCAACTGATCGATGATATGGGCTGTCAGTATGATGAACTACCTACTGCAATGTCTGACAGAGAAGGATGGAAGAAACGTGTCATGGATAGCAGAGCAAGCTCGACATGATTGATTGATATTTGTCAAAGAGTTCGTAAAATTCGTCCTCAGAAAGTGCTGTCTTGTGTGTGTGTGTGTGTGTGTGTGTGTGTGTGTGTGTGTGTGTGTGTGTGTGTGTGTGTGTGTGTGTGTGTGTGTGTGTGTGTGTGTGTGTGTGTGTGTGTGTGTGTGAATAGTTCTCCGGTCTCGTCTCTGTCGTCACGTCGAGTATAACGTCAAACATGGACGAATGGGCTGTCCTTCCTTCCTTCCTTCCTTCCTTCCATGGTAAGGAGATCACGTAGGTGGAGCGTGACCAAAAGGCAGAAGCTTATCTACACTCATCGACGATGACAAGATAATGTTGCAGATGAAGGTGGACATGAGGGGACAGTCAGTTTTGACTAAGGAAGAAGAGACCACCTGTTGCTGAGTGTTGTTTGTCTCAAAGGATGGTCATACAAGGTGTCTGACAAGAGTATTACTGGTTGATACAGTCACCATCGTCATCAAGTAGCCTACCTTGCCACATGGCGTTGGTGATCATTGCCTTCCATCTATTTCTATCCCTTGTTGCCACAAGCACGTCTTCCACCCTTTCTGTATTCAGCCACTCTGCAAGTCCATCCAATATTTTTCCCTGGGTTTACCTGGTGCTCTTTTTCCCTCCAGCTTTCCTGTTGTGACCAGGTGCTCCAATTCCCCTTTCTTCATAAAATGACCTGTAAATGTTGCCTGTCTTTTTCTAATCTTCCTTAGGAATGATCTTCTTGTGTCTGCCTCCATCAAGACTGCCTCGTTTGTTTTCTTTGCTGTCCATGGAACTTTCAACATTCTTCTTAGAAACCACATCTCGGCTGCCTCAATTTTGTTCTGGCTTTGCTTGTTGATTGTCCACCCTAACAACCGTATAACATTATTGGTTCTATATAACATTCAAGAACTCTCTTTTTGATGTTAATTGATAGACATTTGGGTTAATCATGATTAATATAGCAACCATATCAAACTGTATCACAGTGTCCTACATGGTGTCTGACAATAGTATGACTGGTTAATACAGTAACCATATCAAACTGTATCACAGTGGTCCTACATGGTGTCTAACAATAGTATGACTGGTTAATACAGTAACCATATCAAACTGTATCACAGTGGTCCTACATGGTGTCTGACAATAGTATGACTGGTTAATACAGTAACCATATCAAATGTATCACAGTGGTCCTACATGGTGTCTGACAATAGTATGACTGGTTAATACAGTAACCATATCAAACTGTATCACATTGGTCCTACATGGTGTCTGACAATAGTATGACTGGTTAATACAGTAACCATATCAAATGTATCACAGTGGTCCTACATGGTGTCTAACAATAGTATGACTGGTTAATACAGTAACCATATCAAATGTATCACAGTGGTCCTACATGGTGTCTGACAATAGTATGACTGGTTAATACAGCAACCATATCAAACTTTGCTACCAGTGCAAGGTCTGTAGGTAAGTCCGTTTTACGTGTTCCCCAAAAGTTAGATGAAAATGCATGAAAGTTTTTTCCTGTCCATTTGATGTTACACTGGAACGAGCAACCTGACTTCAATAATTTTCCAGACAACCTTCGCATTGCTCGGAGAAACATCAAAGCCATGTTTTTCCAGCTTCCGTTATACTTATTTACGAAAGAGTCATCTTCGTTCCTGCTTACCCTTGCGTTTCTCTCTGGATAGATCTTCAGAGAAGAGTGAAGCCAGTGTCACCAAGGCTCAAGTTTTTATAAATGATACTTCAAATGATCACCGGTGGTATACAGTGAAAGCTGTTGCTGGGAATCAATTGATATGTGAGAAAGACAAAACCTCTGTGACCATAACATTATTGACGCCATAATCCTCTGACTGGATAAGATATTTAATGACCAGTCATAGGTGTGTCTGATATTGTGTAAGGCTGAACGAAAGATGCGCAAAACAGGACTAGTGATTCATAGAGATATCTATAAACAGACAAGGAATGCGCTTACTCAAGAAATCAAAAACGCTAAAGCAGCTCATTTTCACAACCAGCTCGGTAACGCATCATCTGACCCAAGGAAAATGTTTCAAGTATTAAATTCTGTTTTAAATAATACTGATAAGTCGACCACTTTTCCTGATCTACCTTCTGAAGAAGCTGCAAACGCATTCTCTCAGTTCTTTTTTGACAAGATTCAGAAAATCATGCAGACTTTCCCACAAATTCATCACAATCTAACTGCTGCATCCTCTGCTTGTGGTCCTGATGCAATGTCTGATTTTGAGCCCATCTCACTTGAAGCCATCCAGAAACTGTTGTATAAGTCCAAACCAACCACTGCAGCTGTAGATCCAATTCCGACAACACTCCTTCTAGAATTTTCGGACATTCTGCTTCCTGTAATTCAGGAAATCATAAATCTCAGCCTTCAGTCGGGAACCGTACCCAAACCTCTTAAGCAAGCTATTGTCAAACCACTACTCAAAAAGCCTGGTTTAGACCCTGAGATCCTAAATAATTACCGTCCAGTTTCGAACTTGCCATTTCTTTCAAAACTTATAGAGAGAGCCGTTGTGGATCAGTTGACAACACATCTTGTCTCACACAATCTCGAAGTGAGGTTCCAGTCAGCGTACAAATGTGGACATAGTACTGAAACTGCACTTCTCCGCATATTAAATGACCTCCTTTCTTTTCTTGACCACGGTGACAATGCCATTCTTGTTCTGCTAGACTTGAGCGCTGCTTTTGATACCATGGATCACACCCTTCTCTTGCAGCGTCTTCATACTGAAATCGGCCTGAACAAAACTGTCTTGTTATGGTTCACTTCATATCTTTCTGAGAGATCTCAAAAAGTTCTTGTCCGGTCTTCATATTCGAAAGAAACACCTCTTCTTACAGGCGTTCCGCAAGGATCGGTCCTCGGACCTCTTCTCTTCTCTCTATACACAAGACCCCTGGCTTCTCTGATTGAACAGTTCAATGTTGACTTTCATTTCTTTGCGGATGATTCCCAACTCTATTCCCGCCTTCCCTCCGACAATACTCTCGCTCTTGAATCAAAGAAAAATGTTGAATTGTGCTGTCTGGAAATAAAACATTGGATGTCTGCAAACCGGTTGAAGTTGAATGAAGAGAAAACTGAAGTTCTGCTGGTCGGAACTGCTCCTAAAAGAGAAATTGTCCCTTTTTCTTCACTTTCGGTCTGTAGTGCAGACATCCCTTTCTCGAAGAAAGTAAAAAACACTAGGAGTGTTTCTGGATGCTAATCTCTCGATGCGTGATCAGATCAATTCAATCATCAGAACTTGCTACTGCCATATCCGATCTCTTGGTAAAGCCCGCCAGTACTTGACTATTCAAGCTGCTAAGACTGTTGCTGTCACACTAGTACTCTCAAAATTAGACTACTGTAATAGTCTACTTGCTGGTCTCCCTCAGGTGAAAATACAGCGTCTGCAGGCTGTACAAAACGCAGCTGCCAGAGTAATCTCTAGATGCAGGAAGACTGAACACATAACTCCCATCTTACGGAATCTGCACTGGCTCCCAGTTCAACAACGCATCAATCACAAACTACTTACTATCACCTACCGTGCACTCAACTCTAGTAGTCCTTCTTATCTTAAAGATCTTCTTTCTGAATATAAACCTGTTCGCAGTCTGAGATCTGCTTCCAAGTCTCTTCTTCATGTTCCTGGGACAAGGGATGTTAAAACCAAAAGATATGGTCAGCGAGAATTTAAATACCTTGCCCCTACCAAGTGGAACATGCTTCCCATGAGCATCAGGGAGAAAAAGACTCATTCATCTTTAAATCTAGTCTCAAGACACACTTTTTCTAATGTTGTATGGGATTGCTTATTTGAATGTTAATACCTTGAATGCCTTTATGATAGGGGGTTAGTGCAAAGGCTGTGTGGAATTTTTTGTGCCCCCCCTCCCCCCCACCGTGCGCCGCGAGCATGCTTTTAATAGCATGGAGATTTTTGTTGCGCGATATAAATTTTCATTCATTCATATGATTTTGTATCGTTCTTACGAGTTAATACGGTAATATCTGTTGATCTTGCATAGTTTTTACGAGTTAATACGGTAATGTCTTTTGCGTAATGTAACATATGTCGTCACTACGATGACACAATGCGATGAAATAGTATATGTCGTCATTAAAACAAAATCCACGTTGAAGAAATCAGGTCAGTTTTTATCTACAGCAATAACAACCAGTAAAACAAGTAAACAAACAATGCATACAAAAATGTAAACCAAGCAACAAAACAAACTAAATACAAACCAAAAAAGGAAACGTACAGCACTACGTTTAATACGCAAAGCTACACAGCCATTTTTTCTGCCACGGTAGTGGATCCAGTATAATGTGTGTCAGTACATGGCCTCTCCATCAGCAAGCCCTACGTTGTGCCTCTCCGTGGCGACGCACAGTAACTGAGCACATGACGGACTCAGGCTAAAACTCGAGGGACTTGGAGGATGTCTGGCCCCCAGACGTATGGTACGCAGGACCACTGGCATCAAAAGGTATCAAGATCTAAGAGACCGCAACCGTGAATGCTGTTCAAAATGGAATGAAGAATTTGAGTGTACAATTGTATGGAAAACCCGTCTTTTACAAATTGCACAAAATTAAGGACTCGAAGCTTCATTGGTCTCAAATTGCGATTGTACACATTCATGGCAGTAAATGTCGTTTCGAAATAAATGAGAATTGTTAATGATGTTTTATGTAGGCTACTTTCTGTAGAGAACTTAAAGATAGTATTGAGCATCTTTTATGAAGGTATCATCATACAACACAGTTTCGGCAATTTAAAAAAAAAGAAGTTGAATGAACGGTGTCCTCTAGCGTGTAACATAACACTAAATGAAACTTGAGTTTTATTTGAAGCAGACGCTGGATACAAGAGAGAGGCAGTTTTTGATTTCATTGTACTGTTTGTTAAACATATGTATACGTATATCATACGTTTACTGTACGTATAAGTTAGATAATATTTTATCAAACATTTCTGCTATTGAAAAAGAGCTGAACTACAGATACAAAATTGAAAGGGTTTACTGCAAAAACCAAGAGTAACTATATCAAAATTCACACAGATTGGTCGTTTATTCTTCAGTTGTTGATTCTTCTATTGTAAATAACAGTAGTGATTCTTCCTTGCATGCTATGTCCGATTTTTAGAAGAATAATGTTGTAAGGTTTCTGTTTGTATTGTATGTATCACACTGACAGTGTGTTGATGGCTATGGAAAATACAACTGACCAGTTGCCACATGTTTTGTATTGTATGTCTCACTCTGACGGGGTGTTGATGACTATGGAAAATACAACTGACCAGTTGCCATATGTTTTGTATTGTAAGTCTCACACTGACAGTGTGTTGTTGACTTTGGAAAATACAACTGACCAGTTGCCATATGTTTTGTATTGTAAGTCTCACACTGACAGTGTGTTGTTGACTTTGGAAAATACAACTGACCAGTTGCCATATGTTTTGTATTGTAAGTCTCACACTGACGGTGTGTTGATGGCTTTGGAAAATACAACTGACCAGTTGTCACATGTTTTGTATTGTAAGTCTCACACTGACGGTGTGTTGATGGCTTTGGAAAATACAACTGACCATTGTCACATGTTTTGTATTGTAAGTCCCACTGATGGTGTGTTGATGGCTTTGGAAAATGCAACTGACAGTTGCCACATGTTTTTCATGTTGCATTTCTTCATTCCTTGTTTTGCAGATCTTGATACTTTCTTTGGATTGACTGTGTTTGATGCTTAAAATGTAAGTGACTTTGTGCATAATAAACAAATGAAGAATAGAAGTTTAGGGTGGGAAAGGCAGTCAAGAACATGCCACTATATACTGTTCAACAAACTGGAAGCTAATGTAGTTAGGGTAAAAGGATCTCATCAATCTAGGTTTAACATGAACCCAGTCCAGACTGTAGTTATTTACTGTCAAGCAAACCAGCATGAGATTCCAACCACTTCAGCAGCTCTGCCTCTTGGGATTTTGTTCGTTTTTCGATCAGTGTGTTAAAAGTATATACAAAGGGATTCAGAGCAGAGTTTAAGGGCAGTACAAAGACAGCCAAAGCAGCATTTACCTCTCCAGGGATGGGAATCCCAGCCAGTGCCAAAAATCCACACAGTCCAATGGGAAACCAGCACATGAAGTCTGTTACAGCCACAGTGATCAACCGCCGTGCTATGGTCATGTCTCTTGATGCTTTGGTTGTGTTAGTTCTCAGTGTGTTCTTCTGTATTGACCAGTTGATAAAAGCTTGGCCAAATGAAATCAGCACAAACAGCATGAAATTAAAAATGATCAAAACACCAAAGGAATAATTCGCCCTTTAAATCTTTTACGAGTGACTGGGAGCGGAATACAGATACCTGTCTGACTGTAAAATTCCCAGTGTGATGTCACTGGAAGTAAAGGCAACAAGGCAACAAGCCAGCCA
Organism: Monoplex corrugatus; assembly: GCA_030674185.1. NCBI lineage: Eukaryota > Metazoa > Mollusca > Gastropoda > Littorinimorpha > Ranellidae > Monoplex > Monoplex corrugatus. Next base: position 2,563,894 of record JAPXFY010000022.1, on the reverse strand, counting down.
ACTAACCAAGTCAGCAGACAAGCCACTGCTGCTGATTTTCTCTCAAATCGCAAAGTGCTGAAGGAAACTGAAGGACAATGAAACGATCCAGTGTGATAAGCCAGATGGTCAGAGCTGATACTTCACTGGACAGTAAAGACAGAAAACCAGCCATCTTACAGGCCACACTGCTTGTCCATGTATCATCATAATAAAGATATCTGCCACGGAACAGTTCATCAGCCATACCAATAATGGCAATGTAGACACCCATCAGAAAGTCAGCCATGGTCAGGTTGGTGACAAACACACTGAATCCACTTGAAGAACTTTTCTTCTGTGCGCACAAACGTACAACAAAACAGAAGATGTTACCAGTCACTGACAGACAGCTGATGAGCCACAGAAACACTCGGTACATTGCTGACTGAAGTAAATCTTCACATGATGAAATTTCGTCTTTGGAGGAATAACAAAACGTATCATCAAAGTTATGTGGTAGTATTTCATTACAGCATAATTTAGAATTCAGTGTCGATATGACATGGAGATGGACAAGATCTTTGAAGATGTCAGGTGGAAATGTTTTCACAGGACTACCTTCCATGTACAATGTCGTTAACTTTGGTGTAAACTGAAAACCACCAGCACTGATAGTATTGATAGTAGTAAATGTTAAATTCAGTTTCTGCAATTTCAGAAGTTGGACAAGACTGTGGTGTCAAACACTGTCAGTGTGGTGTGTGACAGATCTATCGTCGTGAGTGCACTTTGCTGAATATCAGAAGAGGGATCAGAGTAGAGTGAGGTGATAGGATTGTTGGACAGGACAGTGTCTGTAGATTTTCTAAAGCAAGAAAATAAGTCATATTGACATGCTGTAGTTTGTTGCCAGTAAGATCAAGAAACTGCAAGTTGGGCAACTTCATGCTGGACAAGACAGTCAAAGAACACTGGATAAGAATCAGACGAATGAGATAGGAGTGATTACTCACATCAGACAGACTCATTCCTGTACCTGTGACATCCAAGTAACGGAGCTGTGGGAAGAGGTGAGCAGAGAAAGGCTGATGACACAGAAATGTGTGACCTTGACACAGACAGCCCACAGGACAGGTCACATCACACGACAATTCATCATCATACAGTGGGCAGTGAGGCCAGCCATCACACAGGTGGTCAACATGTAGACATATTATGGAAGTTCTACATCGAAAGAACCCAGGACAGGTCATTTATTACATCCCTCTTCGTCCTCATGGTCCATACAGTCGTACATTCCATTGCATCGTGTGTAGACAGGCAGGCAATCATTGAACTTACCAGGACAACGATAGTGGCTGTCAGGACAGGACTCGTTGGACTTTATTGGGGTTGAAATGAAAATATTAATACAATCGAAATCAATGAGAACAGGAGATGGAAAAACTGGTGCTCGAGTAGATGTACTTATACATGTATCTATAGAAATCACAGTTCAGCTCATCTGATTCGTCCTGACAATGGAACACACGATCACAGACAATGTCATAGGACACACACTGACCGTTAGCACAGGTAAATATGTTGATACAAGGAGGATGTTTGCAGAAAGACTCATCACTCTTATCCTGACAGTCATGTAGAAAGTCACATACCTTAGTGTATGACAGCGTGTTGACGTCATCATCACAGGTAAATAAAGGGACAAAAGTGACGTGATCAACTGTTGAATCAAACTCACCATGCGTGAGTGACAAGTGATCAGAAAAAGTACAAGAAGTCAGTGACCTTGACCACACACATCATACTGGTGTAATCCACAGAGTAGAAATGTGTGTGTCACGTGACCATCAGGACACGTCATCAGAGAATGGTGTGTGTGCAAAGGAAAAGGGGTCTTGGTCAACGTTATTGCTTGTGAAGGATGGTGGGTCTGATTTGTCCTAAATTCACAAACTGAAGATTTATCTCTCAGTACCCGCATCACAGGGCATCCTCTCAAACTGAGCGCCATGTTTGTAGATACAACTTTTGTCTTTTGTGCCAAACCCATGCCATCTTCAAAGCCAACAGAATGGTAAAGGACGGTCCTGTCTTCACTGATGACGTTTCTTCTGTACATGTCGGGAAACGAGACGTCATCAGTGGTCAAGCCAACACAAACACTGACGGAGATGTACATATATGGATTGGTCAAATTGTCCACCACTCCAGGCCAGTCCACTTTACATTTGGGCATGCTCAAAGTGCCTCCCAAAGACTTGCAATAGTTTTTGTTACAGTGAGAAAAGACAAATTTGTAGCAATGGTTACATAACGCCACCAAACCCTGACACTCAGGACTGCTGAAGGGACAGTGTTCTGTTTCGTCCTGTCCATCTTCACACTGTGTCCTCATGTTACAGTCCAGGTGATGCTGAAAGCTGGAGTAGTGATCGACAGAACAGTTAAACGATCCACTGGGTAACTTTTGAGGTATTTGACTTTCAGGGTGAAAAGAAAAGAATAATCTGAAGCACGGAATGCCCTTGCAATAGAAGTTATAGTATGTGACCTGAGTGTTCGGATGCGAAACACACAGTCATTCTGACATCGTTTCAACTCTCTCCACAACAAAATCTCTGATTCCCTATTGTCAATTGTATACAGATTGACCATCACAGATACATGATACTTCCCGTTTTTCTCAAACTGATCATAATGGCATGTCCAGTTGGGACAGAGATGTTTCGGTCATGAAAGAATAATGCCATTCAGTCGGTGTACCATAATTCCCTTTTGGTGTGACGAACCCTGATAACGGTGATGTTTTCACCAACTGCAGGTCCTGCTGTACACAAACAGTCGTTTCATGAAAACAAACAACACCCAACAGACACACCAACTACCGAACTATCCCCTAAGCCAACACATCCACCCACTCACAAAAAAATGGATGGGGGGGGGGGGGGGGGACCAAAATACATTATAGTGTACAACTACATCTGTTAGCCTTATGTCGTGTACGACTGTCTGATGGACTGGGTTGTACTATGTCCTGTACTGTGTGTCTTCAGGAGTTCTGACGACATGTACCGTTTCCTGTTACTAAAGGAGTTCCCATGAAATGAGCTATGTCCTCTACAGAAGCAAAAGTGAGTGCCCACTTTGAATCAAACTGATGTATTCTGGTAGACCACTCAACGATAGGGAAACAGCAGGCACAGTAAACACTAATAACAACAGAGAGACCATCCACTTTCAGTAAGTGTGGTTATCATTCATTCAAGATGGTTGTTACATGACATTACACGAATGAACATATCTTTGTGACAACATCAATATTCAAACGCCAACTGCACCTTGCGTTCAGCTTCAGATACTCTTTCCCTTCAGGTTCCTAGATTTAAACTATCAACTGTTGGACAGCGTTCTTTTGCTGTCTCAGAACCGTCTGCCTGTAAAAGACTTCTACTCTTCCTTCGCCTAACACCTACCAAAAACCCACCTCTTCCCAACAATGACTCTTCAAGTCCTCTTTCTCTCAGATTGTGTAGATCTTTTTTGCATATTGTAAGGAAGTCTGCGGTGATAGGTCAAAATCAATTTTCATTGCACTTCCAAAGAAGACAGGGGCTATAGAATGCGAACTCCATCGCACAATCAGTTTGATGAGTCATGTAACAAAAGTTCTATTAAGAATAATCATGATGAGGACAAGGAATAGAATCAAAAGAGAAATAGCAGATGAACAGTGTGGATTTGTGGAAGGGAAAGGAACTATTAACGCCATATACATGTACATCCTAAGAACTATCATAGAGAAGACAATCGAAATGAATAAGGATTTATATTTATGCTTTGTTGACTATACCAGGCTTTCAATCAGGTAAGACATGAAGAATTGATCAACCAACTAGAAAGACTCAACATTGATGGAAAAGATCTACGAATAATCAGAAATATGTACTGGGAACAAACAGCTGCAATGAGAATAGAAAACGATATAAGCTCTTTCCAAAACATCAAAAGAGGAGTCAGACAGGGTTGTGTTTTGTCACCAGATCTGTTTTCACTTTACAGCGAAAACATCACGAGAAACCTAGGGGAAGACCCTGGATTAAAGGCTGGAGGAAAAATGATAACATTCGATACGCAGATGATACCGTGCTAATTGCAGAAAATGAAAGGGACCTACAAAACTTGTGAATATACTAGAAATAGAAAGCAAAGGTAAGGGGTTGGAACTAAACAGCAAGAAGACTGAAGTCATGGTGATCAGTAAAAAACATGAAATCCCCTCATGCAAAATAACAACAAACGGCATAATCTTGAGAGAGGCTGATGACTTTAAATACCAGGGAACGATCATTTCACCAGATGGCAGATGCACATCAGAAATAGCCAGCAGAATCGGCCAAGCCAAAACAGCATTCAAGAAGATGAAAAGCATTCTTACCAACAAATGCCTATCAATTAACATCAGGAAGAGAGTTCTTGAATGTTATATAGAACCAATACTGTTGTACGGTTGTGAGGCGTGGATAGTGGGGTGGGGGTGGTGTGGTTGTGGGGGTGGCGGGTGGTGGTAGTGGTGGTGGGGTGGGGTGGTGTTGGTGGTGGGGTGGTGTGGGGTGTGGGGTGTGGGGTGTGGGTGTGGGTGGTGGTGGTGGGTGGGGCTGGGGTGGGGGATACATTAAGACTTCCTGAAGTTTAATCGAGCAGACGAAGATGACTATGAAATCAAAATGTGTTTGTGAGCTGCAGTAAAGCGAAGCAAGGGAGACAAATATGATGTCTCGCGAGAATCGTGCAATGTAAAAGTGGTCATGCCATATTGTTATCACTCTATCCTGAGGAAGGTATCATCATCATCATCGTCATCGTCGTCGTCGTCGTCATCATCATCATGTGCCATGCCACATGGCGTTGGCGATCATGGCCCTCCATAGGAATCTATCATTGTCACTGCAAGTATATCTCCCACCCTTTCTGTCTTATCCACTCCACGAAACCACCCAGTATTTTCCCCCAGGGTCTCCTGGCGCTCTTTTTTTTCCTGTAGCCTGCCTCATGTTACTAGGTGCTCAAATTTCCCTTGCCTCATAAAATGTCCTATAAATATTGCTGTCTTTTGCTAATCTTCTTCATTCGTGTTCTTTTTGTGCTTGTCTCTTTCAGTATTGTCTCGTTTGTTTTCTTTGCTGTTCATGGAACTTAACATTCTCCTCAGAAATCGTATTTCAGCTGCCTGACTTTGCATGTTGACTGCCCACACTTCGCATCCGTACAACAGAATTATTCTATAGAACACTGAGGAACTCTCATAAGTATTTATTGGTACGAACGCTTTTCACTTTCTTGAATACTGTTTTGGCTTGGGCAGTTCTGCTCATATTTCTATTGTGCATCTGCCATCTGGGGAAATGACTGTTTCCAGATATTTAAAATTATCATTTTGTCTTAATATTGTGTCACTGGTGGATTTCTTGTTTCTGGGGTATTTGGACATATTGTCGACATAGAGTTTGTTCAATAGAAAAACTATCAGGAGACCACTTGTGGTTGGTCCAATGTATGTCAAGTTATTTGTGCATCAAGTTGTTCAAATATTTTGAGGGCATCCAGATACATTGTCCACTTAAATTTATGTGAAGGAGAGAATATCAAAGACACCACTTGATGATTGCTCTGATAACCATCTGATGATGTTATTTACCTAAGATATTCACTTCATTTTATATATATATATTATATGTATAGCTGTGTAGTTTTCTATATTAAATGCAGTGCTGTTCCTTTCCTTTTTTGGTCTTTTCGTTGGTTGGTTGGTTGGTTGGCTGTTTTTTTTCTGATTTGGGTTTGGGTTTTGTTTGTTTGTTTGTTAGTTTTTTGTATGTTTTTTTGTTTTTTTTTTTTTTTTAGTTGTTGTTCTTTTGATTGCTTGTTTATTTGTTTTATTTGTTGTTAGTGCTGTAAATAAAAATTGACCTGATTTTGTCAACCCATCTTTTTGGGACTGCATTTTGTGAGTTGTGTCTGTGTGGTAGCTGGGCATGGCTAGATCTTGGGAGAGTGGTTGTTGTTGTTGTTGTTGCTGCTGCTGCTGCTGCTGTTGTTGTTGTTGTTGTTGTTCACACCTTAGCATTGTTTATAGGCAGGCCAGACCACTTGCTCAGTAAACATAATCCAATACTACCTGCTCATGATTCACACAGGTAGATGGGGCTCATCAACCTGGAAGGTAGCCCATCTAGAAGAAGGCAAACTCTGATTTCAAACCTCCGCCACCGTGTCGTCATACCCATCAATGGCCAAGGTTTCGGGAATTAACCCTGTAAAAAATTGGAGTCGGAGTCCCAAATGTAGACTGATGTTGATGTCGATGCCCTTCTGACAACTCATGCTATGCTGCTGGCGCCAGACTCTCTCGCCATTCCTTTGAATCAGTCTGTGGCGATGGCGTGTAGAGGGGGGGGGGGGAGCTGCTCCTTGGGCAACAGGTGGTTTTGTATATCATCTTTTCCAGGGTTCCACTCCAGACAGGACACTGACGTTGTCAGAGCAGCAGCAAAACCAACAACTGTATCTTCCAGGTTGACCACAACTGCAGGAAGCTTATTATCCACTATTTTGACAATGCAATGTAGTTTTTGTAATATATTTCAAGAAAAAATGAAGAAATCACAGTTATTCTACATTTATATTCATGGACTGTTTTTCTCTGGAAGCAAATGTCGCGATTTTAAATTTTGTAACAGTTCTCTCTTCCTGTTCCTGTTGTCGTCGATGTCTTACAACAGTCCACATGTACAGCAGTGGGTTTATGCACAGTTCAGTGGTAGTAGCAACACAACCATGGTCACATGAACCTTGTCTGAGGCACCACCTGCCATCTAAGGTCATCATATGGTCAGACCAAGGGAGAACCAGCACACAGCATCTGTTACAGTCACTTTTATCAACAAGTGGACTGAAAAATAAATCAGTTTCTTTGTGCAACCATTAGAATTGGATGGATTGGTGTTCGTCTGTAAATGATGAGTTGACCAACAACCACCATGGAACACAGGATACAGTTAAACATGACAGTGACTGTGAACCACCTGAACTCTCTTTTGGAGTTACTATCAGATGGAGCCAGAGACACAGACCAGACTGGCCATCCAGCCCCCAGTGTGACAGTCCAGGAAGAAAAGGTATCACAGACAACAAAAACCACCACACCAAGACATGCACAAGCTGCAGCTGTCAGACGTCTATTGAATGTCCACTTGGTTGAGGGGAAACAAAGGACAATGATGTGATCCAGTGTCATGAACCAAGGATCAGAACTGACACCTCACTGGACAGAAGGGAAAAAAAACAGCGAACATGCAAGTCACACTGTTGGTCCATGTCTTTTCAAAGTAGATGTATTTTCCATGAATATTTCATTGGCAAATGTAACCATGCTGACGTGGATTCCCATGCAGATGTTAGCAATCTGCAAATGGGCAATGAATACGATGAAATTACCTCCAAATATTTTCTTTTCCACAAATGCTGTCATGAAAGAAACCAAATTCCCTAGAATGGAGAACGTACTCAGTAGCCAAAAGAAAAGCTTGTACAGTTCAGTTGGTAGCAAAAATTCACAGGAAAACAACATGGGTTGTGGTGATACACACCGTATTCTGTGTGATTGTTTCGAAAGTAAATTTATGCAGCACAGCCTATAATTAGAGGAGAAGATGCTTGTCAAATGATTCCACTTCGACAATGCATTCAAGGGAAAATTGGTCACCAAATTTCCCCTGACGTCCAGTTGAGTCAGCTGTGGCATCCACTGGACTGCTCTGGGCCTGATTGTTTTAATGCCAGAAAAGGATAAATCCAAATATGTGACTTGGGGAAAGTACATGAGATATTTACTTTAAGTATCTGGACATGTGTTCTTGAAACATCCATTTTCGTAGGGCATAATGAAACAGAAAATATGGTTTACCAGTTAAAACGTCAGAGGATTGTTTGCTAAAAACAAATTTCTTAAATTCCAGAGCTTGAGAAAAACAATCCTATCCACAGTTCTCAGGTGGTTGTAGGTCAGATCAAGGGACTGTAGGTTGAAAGCTTCACACTCGATATATTGACTAGAGAACAATAGGAAAGAATCAGATGAATGAGATATGTGTTGTTACTGAAATCAGTCAACGTCATTCCTGAGCCTATGGCGTCCATGTAGCGAAGCTGTGGAAAGAGGTCAGCACAGAAAGCCTGGGACATAAGAAAGATTGACCTTGACATTGACAGCCATCAGAACAGGTCATGTCACACAGCCATTCATCATCACGCTGTGGACACTGACCCAGCCATCACACAGATGATCTCCATGAACACTACTTTAGAACCCGACATCGGTAGAAACCAGACAGGTGAATGTCTCACAGTCTTGTTCATCTTCACCATATGTACAGTCAGAAAACCGTTACATCGAGTGTAGACAGGGAGACAATACAACCAGTCTTCAGTACACCAGTAATGAGAATCAGGACAAGACTGATGAGATGTCATCATCTGCTGAGTAAAGTAACCTGTACCATCCAGGTTGATGAAAATCCGTGCTTTTTTTGGCCTCTGCTGGTACCAGTTGTTGAACGCAGGAGGAACTGACCTCATCAGAGTCATCCAGACAATCTGCGTGGTCATCACAGCGTTGGTTGTATACCAGACAATGACCGTTGGTGCACAGAAATCCACTGCATGAAGGATGTTGACAGAATGACTCATCACTGTGATCTGGACAGTCGTGTCTGAAGTCACACACCAGGGTGTAGGCAGTGTTGTCATGTCATCATCACAGACAAACATGACAATGGTGTAGCCAGTGTACTTTCCAGCAAAAATCGGTGTGTCTGTGTTCTTAGTGCTCATGTTCCAGAACATGCATAATCTTGTATACATCTTTTGTCTGCAGTGAACTTGAAGATCACAGACAAAAATGTATGTGTCACGTGACCTGCTGGACAATCTAATAAGGTCTGCTGTATCTGTATCAAAAGGGACAGGGCTGAGTCTAAACCAGGGAACTCAACTGTTTGAACAGAATACAAGTTTTGTAAATTGTGGTTTCACTTGACAAACAATACGGTTTGCAGTGCCAGAGCAACAGAAGCGTGCTGTCAGAGCCTTATTTCTAATGGCGTTTTGGGGAAGTATTGTTGCAAACAATATGAACAAGTTGTAGATCATGGTGTTGTCAGCCCAGTGACGGAACTTGCTGTACATAAAAGTCACAGACTTCCAGCCTGATAACAAACCTGACAACACTTTAAAGTCGTCACCGTGATTAAAGATCTGTAGGAAATGAATTTGTTCTTCTCTGGTTTTGACTGAAGCCAGCTGTCCACCTATTTTCTGACACTCGTATGTTGCATGTGCAACAGGCAAATTAACATCAGTTTTAATGTACGCAAAACATTTGTCACGTGAAGCCACCAAACCCTGACAACCAGGACTGCTGAAAGGACAGTGTTCTGTTTCATCCTGTCCATCTTCACACTCTGTCTTCAGGTTACAGTCCATGTGGTGCTGAAAGCTGGAATAGTGATCGACAGAACAGTTGAACAATCCATTGGGTAACTGACGGGGTTTAGCTGTCTCTGGGTGAAAAGAAAAATGTATTTTGAGACAGATGCTGTAATCTAACCGTACGTAACCTAGACTACTAACGTGAACTTGAATGTGTGTTGTAAGGAAAACACGAGTTGATGAATTGCTGTTACCACTACTCACACGCAGTACGCTTCGACCTGAATTTTGCTGTGTATAAATCAAGTCTGCGTACATTAAAGGTTTCTGCGATTTGTGCACTACATTCTGAAAACTGATCATGATGACAGAGCCAGGGGGCGCTGTCAGTTCTTCCCAGACGTCATGAGGAGACGACTGAGAGAAATACTGACGTGGTAATATCATGTATCCAAGACTGGGATGACGTAGATACTTGTACAAAACTATGATCTTTAATTGCCTGTATGTGAAGACTAAGTAAAGGCTTGTTGTAGTGCACAAACAAAACCCTGTTTCCACTTGATTCCATGTAATTTTCTTCGATAGAATGCCGATCACATCGTATATCCCATGTTTGGCGTGGTATGTAGACACTAGAACTACGTTCAACCATCATCGTTTTCCATGTATTAGAGTCACACCAGTACGCCAAACGTGGGACCCGAGCCCTTACTAACATACGCTCAGGCACAGTTACAAGCAGACGACAGAAAGTAATAAACTTATCACACATCCCGTACACCAGTCTGTATTCTGGCCAAAAGTCTAAATATTCCACATCCCAGCAGTCTGACACATTGACCTGTAGGACTGTGAAGTTTGTTTGGTTCTGATTCATGATGTAGTCTACACCCGGACACAGGTCACTGATGTTCGGTGGATCAGGAGTAATGCTGGTGCTGCTGGTGACGTTCATGTTGTTCTGGTGATGATGATGAGGATTATAATGATGACAATAAAGATAATGATAATAACATGATAATGACAACGATAAGAACAAACATATTGAAATAATTTCTCTATCCTTAATTATTCCTAGAGCTCAATATGAACAACACATATAAGCACAATACACACATAAATACATCTATTTACATACATGCATATATATACATACAGAATGCATGCAAACAACCGTCTTGACATCCATGTTGTCAAAATACAACAGCTGCTGACCGATTTTAAGCTTCTTCTTGTTTTTCTGTCTTAACTCCAGCTGTGTCTGTTCCATGCCAAAGCCTGGTCTCTACAAATGGTTTCTCTGTTCATTACAACAATATTAACCATCATTTTTTTTGTCTTCCCCTTCGTCTCGTTTTTCAGCAGTTTCCTAGAATACTGGTCAGCCAGGCCACTGGATCTTATTACATGGCCATACCAACGTAGTTTTCTTTTCAAAACAAGTGTGACTACGCGCATTCACGAAAACAGGAACCAGAAAAAACACGAAAGAAGAATATGAACGCGTATTTAATACAACAAAACAAGACAGGTGCACATTTTCGGCCAGCTGGCCTTTGTCAAGCGTAAGATTACAAACAAACAAACACTAGATAAAAAAATATTGAGAAAAAGACTGAAACTTCCCGGCTGCTGTCTTCAATGAGAGAAAAAGGAACAAACTGAAGGCTTGCACCATGATCACTCTGGATCTCCTCCATCACATGGGCCTGTGACGTAGTGCACATGGAATGCATTCCGAGCGCGGAGACGTCATCTTGAAAACCTGAAACTGAAAGCTGTGGACAGACTGTCTGGTAACGATAAAAAACGAAACTAGAATCAGAAAGAGTATTTAATATAAAGAGACAAGATAGGGGCTAATTTTCAGCCAACTGGCCTCTGCTAAACGCAGACGTAACACAACAAAGAACAGATGTCAAAGAACAAATACAAAAATTAGGACAAGAACTGGTCACGTTAAGCGTGACATCATGCGCAGAACATTTTGCAAAAACTGACCTAGTACAAACAAGACGAGATAATACATGTATATAGAATTGTGTCTTAATGTAGTAAGAAATCTAAAACACTGGTGTTCAACAATGTCATGTATGGTGTTCTTTGTACTACTGACACAAGTGTCATGTATAATGTTCTTTGTACTACTGACAGAAGTGTTATGTATAGTGTTCTTTGTACTACTGACAGAAGTGTTATGTATAGTGTTCTTTGTACTACTGACAGAAGTGTCATGTATAGGTTCTTTGTACTACTGACAGTAGTGTCATGTATAGTGTTCTTTGTACTACTGACAGAAGTGTCATGTATAGTGTTCTTTGTACTACTGACAGAAGTGTCATGTATAGTGTTCTTTGTACTACTACAGTAGTGTTATGTATAGTGTTCTTTTGTACTATTGAGAAAAGTGTCATGCATACTGTTGTTTGTACTGTTGACAGAAGTGTCATGTATAGTGTTCTTTGTACTACTGACAGAAGTGTCATGTATAGTGTTCTTTGTACTTTGAGAAAAGTGTCATGTATAGAGTTGTTTGTACTGTTGACAGAAGAGTAATGTATAGTGTTCTTTGTACTACTGACAGAAGTGTCATGTATAGTGTTCTTTGTACTACTGCATAAGTGTCATGTATAGTGTTCTTTGTACTATTGAGAAAGTGTCATGTATAGTGTTGTTTGTACTGTTGACAGAAGAGTAATGTATAGTGTTCTTTGTACTATTGACAGAAATGTCATGATTCAGTTCTTTGTACTGCTGACAGAAGTGTCATGTTTACAGTTCTTTGTACTATGACAGAAGTGTCATGTTTACAGTTCTTTGTACTACTGACAGTAGTGTCATGTTTACAGTTGTTTGGATGGGAGTCATACATCGACACAGCGTACAGGCATTGCAGACTTGGCACACAACAAGCATTAGAAGTCGGCAGGAACGCATACAACACTGTAGGATCCTGCGCCACTCCCAATGCTGATGATAGTGTGCAAGTTGTGTGGTGGTTGTGTGGTGGTTGTGTGATGGATGTGGTGATTATGTGGGGTTGTGTGGTGGTTGTGTGATGGTTGTGTGGTGATTTGTAGTGGTTGTTGGTGGTTGTGTGATGGTATGTGCAAGTTGTGTGGTGGTTATGTGTGGTTATGTGGGGTTTGGTGGCAGTGTGGTGGTGAATAACATGGGGACAGTGACACAGACTGAACAGTATGGGGACAGTGACACGGACATGAACAACATGGGGCAGTGACACGACATGAACAGTAGGGGACATGACAAGACATGACAACATGGGACATGATACGACATACAGCTGGGACAGTGACCAGACATGAACAACATGGACAGTGACACAGACATGAACAGTATGGGGACAGTGAACAGACATGAACAACATGGGGACAGTGACACAGCATGAACAACATGGCAGTGACACAGACATCAACAACATGGGGACAGTGACACAGACATCAACAACATGGGACAGTGACCAGACATAACAGTATGGGGACAGTGACACAGACATGAACAACATGGGGACAGTGACACAGACATGAACATATGGGACAGTGACACAGACATGAACAGTATGGGACAGTGACACAGACATCAACAACATGGGACAGTGACAAGACATGAACAGTATGGGGACAGTGACACAGACATGAACGTTGGGGACAGTGACACAGACATGAACAACATGGGGGCAGTGACACAGTACATGAACAGTATGGGACAGTGACACAGACATGAACAGTATGGGGACAGTGACACAGACATCAACAACATGGGGCAGTGACACAGACATGAACAACTGGGACAGTGACACAGACATGAACAACTGGACATGCACAACATAACAACATGGGGACAGTGACACAGCCTTTTGAAAAATGGACAGTGACACAGACATGAACAACATTGGGGCAGTGACACAGACATGAACAGTAGGGGCAGTGACCACAGACATGAACATATGGGGACAGTGACACAGCACATAACACATTTCACTGACCGCACACCCTAACCCCTGGGCTCACTCATGACATTGCCTGAGCAAAAACAGTGGCCCGGCCGCAGAGCAAAGCGCCGCTGGCGAAAATCCAAATCACTGTACATAGGCAAGACTGTCTCCCTACGCTCCTCCCATTCATCACTGACATCATCAACACTTCTCTTCAAACTGGAACTGTCCCAGATTCTTTCAAGTCTGCTATTGTTCACCCTCTCCTCAAGAAATACAATTTAGACCCAAATGAACTGAAAAATTACCGGCCTATCTCTAATCTCTCTTTCTTGTCAAAACTCATCGAAAAAGTTGTCCTCAACCAGCTGAACTCTCACATGTCTGCCAACAATCTCCTCAATCCTTTCCAGTCAGCCTACTGCCAGTGCCATAGCACTGAAACTGCCCTGCTACACATTCTCAACAATCTCCTCCTTGCAACTGATACTGGCAAAGTCTCTCTCCTCACACTCCTTGATCTGTCTGCAGCCTTTGATACCATTGACCATGGTATTCTCCTTTCTAGACTTCATCATACTTTTGGCATCTCTGACATTGCTCTCTCCTGGTTCACTTCATATCTATCAAACAGAAAACAAACAATGGCACTTACTCTCAACCTGCATACCTGACCTGTGGTGTTCCACAAGGATCTGTCCTTGGCCCTGTTCTTTTCACTCTTTACACCTCCCCCTGTCCACCATCATCAACTCCCACTCTATAAAACACCACTTATATGCTGATGACACCCAACTTCTAGACAGTGACACACCAGACAATATACAGCACCTCTTGACTCGCATCACTGAGTGTTACTCGGACATTAAGAACTGGATGACGTTCAACAAACTTCAGCTTAATGACGACAAGACAGAAGCTATCCTCATTGGCACCCGTCAGAAACTTTCTCAGTTGCCTCCTCTTTCTCTCCCATTATGTAACACATCAGTCCCAATTTCTGATTCAGCTAAAAACCTTGGTGTCTGCATTGACTCTACCCTCTCCATGAACAACTTTGTTTCTCAAACTGCCAGATCTTGCTACTATCACCTCCATCGTATAAGCCTAATCAGGAAGTATCTCTCTGTCGAAACAACTGTTATCTCCTTCATAATGTCTCGCATTGACTATTGCAATTCACTCCTATCTGGTCTTCCTGCCTCCACCATTCACATCCTGCAGCGCATTCAAAACAATGCTGCAAGCCTTGTACTCAAAAAGAAAAAAGCTGACCACATATCTCCTCTCCTGGCACAACTTCACTGGCTCCCTGTATCAAAGCGCACACAGTACAAACTAGACACCATGTGCTACAAAAGCCTCAATAACGCAGCCCCCGATTACCTGTCAAGCCTACTTGAGATCTATGTTCCCTCACGTACCCTCCGCTCTGCCTCCGATCCTCTGACTTTTCGCTTTCCACGCACTAAGCTCAATACCTATGGTCCACGAGCCTTCTCTGTTTCTGGTCCAATTTCCTGGAACAAACTTCCTCTCTCAGTCCGTCAGCAACCTACTTTTGTCTCCTTCAAGTCCGCTCTCAAAACTCACCTTTTCTCCTCTGCATAAAATCCTGACCTCACTCAATCCCCTCTGCAGTCTGTCTCCACTCGGAGGGGAATCACATTGTAATATATAATTATATATAATATGCTCTCTATACTTTTCCATTGCTTTTATTCTTTCTCCCCATTTATAGCCGTGTGCGTGTGCGTGTGCGTGTGCGCGCGCGCGTTTGTGTGTGTGTGTGTGTGTGTGTGCGTGCGTGCGTGCGTGCGTGCGTGTGTGTCTGTTTTAGCGCTTAGATTTGATTTTATCAAGATTTTGCGCTATATAAAATATTGTATATTATATTATTATTATTAGAAGTGACAAACAGTTCTCTATGAAGGTGACAGTCATTTGTTTTTGATACAAAGGCCAGAGATGTGACAGTTTTACGTACAGATAATCGTTGCAGGACTTTTTCGTGTTCAGGCAATGGGTCAAACGACCAAAGGAAATGCTGTTTCTCAGAACGATTGATCAAATCAGACATTTTGCTAAAAAAGTGAAATTCCTTATTTTTTCACAAAATGTTTGATTTCATAATCTGGCTCTACCATACATTGGTCGTCAATATGTGTGTGAAAGCGCACGCTCGTGCGCATGCATGTGTGTGTATGTGTGCGTGTTTGTTTGTTTAGTTTATCTGTTGTTGTTGTCATTGTTGTTGTCGTTGATGTTTGTTGTTAGGACATAGTATTGCTGTATCTTAATTTCCCCATCAGAGACAATGTGCCTGTTTTCAGTTGAATCAAACCTAGGTACACTTAAGCTAATGGTGGCATCATTCATTGGTAAGTTTGGAGAACAAGAACAATTCTTAAGTAATGAACAAAACATGTATTGAACAGACTTGTACTGTGTAAGTATATCAGTCAACAAGTTAACAGCTGAAGTTCTACAGCAATGAAGCAAACATGTATTGAACAGACTTGTACTGTGTAAGTACATCAGTCAACAAGTTAACAGCTGAAGTTCTACAGCAGTGAAGCAAACATCTATTGAACAGACTTGTACTGTGTAAGTATATCAGTCAACAAGTTAACAGCTGAAGTTCT
Source organism: Monoplex corrugatus (assembly GCA_030674185.1). Lineage (NCBI taxonomy): Eukaryota > Metazoa > Mollusca > Gastropoda > Littorinimorpha > Ranellidae > Monoplex > Monoplex corrugatus. The sequence goes on along the minus strand of JAPXFY010000022.1, from coordinate 2,547,841 downwards.
ACAGCAGTGAAGCAAACATCTATTGAACAGACTTGTACTGTGTAAGTATATCAGTCAACAAGTTAACAGCTGAAGTTCTACAGCAGTGAAGCAAACATCTATTGAACAGACAAGCAATGTGTAAATGTATCAATTTTTAAATGATCAGAAACACATGGTTCATGCTTAGTTACAGCACTGGCACAATGCAGTACAAGACAATTTCATTCAGATTAAGGTCTTCACAAAACGGAAACACACAGACTGATCATCACTGACAGACCAACAGTTCATATTGTGTATCTTTTTATAACTACTAATGTGCTCGAAAGGCAACAGTTTTTTGTTTGTTTGTTTGTTTGTTGTTGTTTTTTTGTCAGTATTTTATTTCTTAACGCACAGTTTTCCATTCACACATCTTGTGACATTTATGATTCCAGAGATTTATTGGCTGAAGAAATCTGAAAATTTTCTGTCGTTGTTTATAATGAAGATTTATTGTTTTCAGCCGTGAAATCAAACAGTAACAAAAAGGGTATCAGATGGAAGAAACTATCACCATCCCCACACCCCACACCACCAGCTCTCTCATCATCCCGCCACTAGAAAAAAACATCATCAAGCCATTCAAAAATTCTCCTTTCCTGTCATGCTTACCCGGGTTGGTGGAAGCTAAATATTCACAGGACAACATAAGTTCATCAGTACGATACCACGTGTTCTATTCAACAAACATGCTGCCATTAACTTTAAAAACAAACCGTATGTCTCAACATAAAGATAAACTGAACTGGATGACTGGGACAACACAGTCCAGTCTCTTCCAGTTTACAGATACGTCATTGAGAGACTTGCTTCACTTTTCTGAACAGTTTCAGTTTCAGTTTCTTAAGATGACGTCTCCGCGCTCGGAACGAATTCCATATGCGCTAACGTCATAGGTGCCACGTCTATGGTGACCATGCCTTAAGCCTGCACATAAACCCATGAGCTGGCCAGGTCCTGGCCTACCTAGACTCTGTTTTACTTAGTCTATGTTTTATACCAGTATTTTATCAGCCTACCACTGGAATAATCTTGGTTACATGTAAATGACATGTTTGCTGACCAACACTGCGGGTGTCTGTATCTCTCAGGCCTGGTCGATGTAAGGATACACTATAACAGCATAGGGCACAGCCCTGTCACAGGGTCATTCCTAGGTAGAAATCCACAGCATCATGATCATCACCATCACCATTATCGTAAAATCACCAGTCATTATAATATCGTGATAATTGTCCAGATCTCTGGCTCTTCATACTCTGATTTGGTGATGACGTCAGTGTCAGTGTCCTGTACCACCTCCATGCGTGACGTCAGCACAGGGTGGTGTGTGTGGTGTCAGCGGTTCCTGAAGGCTGTCAGTGGAGGTCTGTGCTAGTGGTGTCTATACTTGGTGTCTCTCACTTAGTCTGGTTCCATGACTGAGCCACCAGTGGACACCTGACCTTAAACTAAATGGACATGGGCTGGTGGTGTGATGTGGAACAGTATGAGTGATGTGGGATAAACACCACTGAGGCCTGTGGTGTGATGTGGAACAGTATGAGTGATGTGGGATAAACACCACTGAGGCATGTGGTGTGATGTGGAACAGTATGAGTGATGTGGGATAAACACCACTGAGGCATGTGGTGTGATGTGGAACAGTATGAGTGATGTGGGATAAACACCACTGGATGGGGATGTGAAGTTGTGATGTGGGTAACACATGACCGGTGTGATTGGGACATGGTGATGTGGGATAAACACCACTGAGGCATGTGTGTGTGGAACAGAAGTGATGTGGTAACCAGCATGTGTGAGTGACGCTGATGTGTGGATAAACACCACTGAGGCATGTATGTGAGTGACGTGAGTAATGTGGAAAAACTAGGCATGTGTGATGTGGAACATATAGATGTGATACACCACTGAGGCATGTGGTGTGATGTGGAACAGTATGAGTGATGTGGATAAACACCACTGAGGCTCGTGGTGTGATGTGGAACAGTATGAGTGATGTGGATAAACACCACTGAGTGTGTGTGTGTGGCAGGAGTGATGTGGATACCATAGGTTGGTATGTGACGTGAGTGTGTGGATAAACACCACTGAGGCAATGGTGGATGTGGACTATGGTGATGTGGGTAAACAACTACGTAGTGAGTGGATTGTGGGGATAAACACACACAGATTGAACGTAGAGGCACATATGTGGTGTGATGTGGAACAGTATGAGTGATGTGGGATAAACACCACTGAGGCATTGTGACGTAGAGTGATGTGGAAACAGAACATGAGATGATGTGGAATAAACACCACTGAGGCACATGATGTGATGTGGAACAGTATGAGTGATGTGGAATAAACACCACTGAGGCACATGATGTGATGTGGAATCGAATGAGTGATGTGGAATAAACACCACTGAGGCACATGATGTGATGTGGAACAGATGAGTGATGTGGAATAAACACCACTGAGGCACATGATGTGATGTGGAACAGTATGAGTGATGTGGGATAATACCACTGAGGCATGTGGTGTGATGTGGAACAGTATGAGTGATGTGGATAAACACACTGAGGCTCATGGTGTGATGTGGAACAGTATGAGTGATGTGGGATAAACACCACTGAGGCCTGTGGTGTGATGTGGAACAGTATGAGTGATGTGGGATAAACACCACTGAGGCATGTGGTGTGATGTGGAACAGTATGAGTGATGTGGGATAAACACCACTGAGGCATGTGGTGTGATGTGGAACATATGAGTGATGTGGGATAAACACCACTGAGGCATGTGGTGTGATGTGGAACAGATGAGTGATGTGGGATAAACACCACTGAGGCACTGTGGTGTGATGTGGAACAGTATGAGTGATGTGGGATAAACACCACTGAGGCATGTGGTGTGATGTGGAACAGTATGAGTGATGTGGGATAAACACCACTGAGGCATGTGGTGTGATGTGGAACAAATGAGTGATGTGGAATAAACACCACTGAGGCACATGTGTGATGTGGAACAGAATGAGTGATGTGGATAAACACCACTGAGGCATTGGTGTGATGTGGAACAGTATGAGTGATGTGGATAAACACCACTGAGGCATGTGGTGTGATGTGGAACAGTATGAGTGATGTGGGATAAACACCATGAGGCACGTGTTGATGTGGAACAGAATGAGTGATGTGGATAAACACCACTGAGGCATGTGGTGTGATGTGGAACAGAATGAGTGATGGGGGAATAAACACCACTGAGGCCATGTGGTGTGATGTGGAACAGTATGAGTGATGTGGGATAAACACCACTGAGGCATGTGGTGTGATGTGGAACAGTATGAGTGATGTGGGATAAACACCACTGAGGCATGTGGTGTGATGTGGAACAGTATTAGTGATGTGGGATAAACACCACTGAGGCATGTGGTGTGATGTGGAACAGTATGAGTGATGTGGGATAAACACCACTGAGGCAGTGACAGTTGGATGTGGAAAGTTTGATTATTGAGATAACAACACCATGAGAGCAGGACAGTGTGATGTGAGACAGTATGAGATGATGTGAGGAAAAACAGATGAGGCAGGAGATGTGGATGTGGAACAGTAGAGTATGTGGAAGAAAACACCATGAGGATGATGTGATGTGGAACAGTATTAGTGATGTGGGATAAACACCACTGAGGCATGTGGTGTGATGTGGAACAGTATGAGTGATGTGGGATAAACACCACTGAGGCATGTGGTGTGATGTGGAACAGCATGAGTGATGTGGGATAAACACCACTGAGGCAGGTGGTGTGATGTGGAACAGTATTAGTGATGTGGGATAAACACCACTGAGGCATGTGGTGTGATGTGGAACAGTATGAGTGATGTGGGATAAACACCACTAAGGCATGTGGTGTGATGTGGAACAGTATGAGTGATGTGGGATAAACACCACTGAGGCACGTGACACGTTGGAACAGTGAAAGAAAACGTTTGTTTTATCTCAAGAAAGAAAAGAAACAGACAGCCAGAGAGACACAAGAGACAGAGACAGAGCGAGACAGGGAGAGAGAGAAGAGAGAGAGAGAGAGAGAGAGAGAGAGAGAGAGAGAGAGAGAGAAAGGGGGACAGACAGAGAAAGAGACAGAAAGACAGAAAGAGAGATAGAGAGAGACTTCAGAATTTAGACTAGAATATTTTATTTTTCAAGGATAGTAGCATAAGGTCCCGTCGGGGCTGGCTGTCTTATAGCTAGTCCTTCCTACTCTACACATGAAATAAGAGAGAAAGAGAGGGAGACAGGCAGACAGACAGATAGACTGACAGATAGACTGACAGACAGACAGATAGACTGACAGACAGAGACAGAGAGACAGGGAGAGAAAGATACAAAGAAAACAGAGACGGACAGATAGACAGAGACAGAAGACAGATAGACAGAGACAGAGAGACAGATGAGACGTAACAGAGTAGGAGAGAAAGATACAAAGAAAGACATAGACAGACAGATAGACAGTGACAGACAGATACAGAGACAGAGAAACAGATAGACAGAGACAGAGAGACAGACAAATACACACAAACGCCCACATACACACACAAAGAAAACGACCCTTAGCACACACACATACACAGAAATGCACACATGCACAAAGGCATACACACGCGCACGCATACACACACACTCATACCAACGCATACACACAAATGCACACATACAGACACACTAATACATGCTCATACACACATACATATATATGCATGAATTACGCACATACGCACACACACGAACGTACGCATGCACACATCCATACAAATGCACACGTAAACACGCACACATGAAAGAACTCATGCACGTATGTACACACGCGTGCTCTCGCACACACACACATTTGCACACACACACACATATGCACACACACACACACACACACACATACACATACACACACACACACACACGCATTGTTCATTTAGTGTTCATACTGCTTATAGCCCAGCCGACTACTAGAGCCATATCAGGGCTAACACCACGTCAAAAACAACAACCAGGTTAAGATAAAAGAAAAAGTTAAAAACTATGCTCACACAGACACACACAGACACACACAGACACACATAGACACACATAGACATACACAGACACACACAGACACACACAGACACACATAGACATACACAGACACACAGACACACAGAAAACACATCAGACACCCACAGACACACACAGACACACGACAACACAACACCACACAACACATAGATACACAGACACACACAGACACACACACAGACACGCAGACAACACACACACATACACACAGATACACAGACACACACACAGACACACACACACACACACAACATCACACACAAACAAACACATACCGGCCACCACAACACATACAGACACACACACATCATACACAAACACACAAACACACACACATACCTTCTCACGTCAAACTGAACAATACACCATCACATCACAACAGAAAAAAACAGAACTTTACTGACAGTGAAACAGGAAGTAATACATTGTTGGCTTATGCTAAAGGCCATGATTTACATGCTGTTGCTAAAGCGTGATTTATTGCTGTTTTGCTAAAGGTCTGATTTATTGCTGTTTGCTAAAGGTCGTGATTTATTGCTGTTTGCTAAGTCAACTACAGCGAGGATGCATTTTAGCGTAGCACAACCACACACAGCATGAGCGCACGACACACACACACACACACACACCACCACACACACACACACACACACACACACACACACACACACACACACACACACACACACAAACTTCTGGTTTTCATAGTTTGTTGTATACTTGTTTGTCTCTCCTCTCTTTCTCTCTGTCTCTGTCTCTCTGTCGCTGTCTGTCTGTCTGTTTCTGCCTGTCTCTGTCTGTCTGCCTCTGTGTGTGTTGTGTGTGTGTGTGTGTGTGTCTGTCTCTGTCTCAGTCTCTGTCTGTCTGTCCGTCTGTCTGTCTGTCTGTCTGTCTCTCTCTCTCTCTCTCTCTCTCTCTCTCTCTCTCTCTCTCAGGTAAGTTATGACGAAGTAAAACCAACATACACAACAGACCATCACAAGCAACACAGTCACAACCTGACGATAGTCATGTAGAAATGAAGTCACTACAGGACACATAGACAAGGTGCAGAAGATAGAAGCAGACAGAAAAATCATTTGAACAGTACTGAATCCACAGAACGATTTGAACAGTAGGGAACCAGAACGATTTGAACAGTAGGGAACCGGGAACGATTTGAACAGTAGGAACCAGAACGATTTGAACAGCACAAACCAAAATAAATAGAACAGTACAGAACTCAGAAATGACGTGAAAGACAGGGAACCCAGAAATGACGTGAGAGGCAGGGAACACAAAAATGACGTGAGAGGTAGAAAACTAGAAATGACGTGAGCGGTAGGAGCACAGAAATGACGTGAAAGGCAGGGAACACAAATATGACGTGAAAGGCAAGGAACACAGCAAATGACGTGAAAGGTAAGGAACACAGCAAATGACGTGAAAGGAAAGGTAAGGAACACAGCAAATGACGTGAAAGGTAAGGAACACAGCAAATGACGTGAAAGGTAAGGAACACAGCAAATGACGTGAAAGGAAAGGAACACAGCAAATGACGTGAAAGGTAAGGAACACAGCAAATGACGTGAAAGGTAAGGAACACAGCAAATGACGTGAAAGGTAGGAAACCAGACATGAAGTGAGAGGTAGGAAACCCTGAAATGACGTGAGGTAGGAAACCCAGAAATGACGTGAAAGATAAGGAACACAGCAAATGACGTGAAAGGCAGGGGACACAGAAATGACGTGAGCGGTTAGAACAAAGAAATAACGTGAGTTTATTAACACAGAGCTGACGTGAGAGGCAGGGAACATAGAAATGATGTGAGAGGTAGGGAACCCAGAAATGACGTGAGAGGCAGGGAACATAGACATGATGTGAGAGGTAGGGAACCCAGAAATGACGTGAGAGGTAGAAACACAGAAATGACGTTTAAGATAAGGAACCCAGAAATGACGTGAGAGGTAGGAACGTAGAAATGACGTGAAAGGCAAAGAACACAGCAAATGACGTAAAAGGTAAGGAACACAGCAAATGACGTGAAATGTAAGGAACACAGCAAATGACGTGAAAGACAGGGAACGAACAAATGACGTGAAAGGCAGGGAACCTAAAATGCCGTGAAAGAAGGGAACCTAAAATCCTAAAATGACGTGAAAGCAGGTGACCTAAGAATGACGTAAAAGGCAGGGAACCTGAAATGACGTGAAGGCAGGGGACAAAAAGCTGACGTGAAAGGCAGGGAACCTAAAATGACGTGAAAGAAGGGAACTTAAAAATGACGTGAAAGACAGGAAACTTAAAAATGACGTGAAAGACAGGGAACCTAAAAATGACGTGAAAGACAGGGAACCTAAAAATGACGTGAAAGACGGGACTTAAAAATGATGTGAAAGGCAGGGAACCCAGAAAATGACGTGAAGCGTGTGGCGTCAGGCACCTACCTGTTGGGTTCTTCTACATATCAAGAGAGTTACAATACTATAAATCACCAATCTACGTCCTACAGCTAGCCGGACCGAGGTTCTCAACCGATATTCCCTGAGCCCAGTGCCCAGATGCTCATTTGTATTCAAGCTGACCTCTAACACAAGGGCAATAACCTTACAAAGGGCAGGGAACCTAGATATGACGTGGAAAACAGAGTCACTGGTTACCTGATAGAGGCCAGGTTTTGCTGCAGGAGAAGGACTATACATTCTTCTGGCAGGGCAGATACCTGAGGAATCTTACCAGTATGGCATCGGTCTTGTGGCCAAGAACAGCCTCCTGTCCATGATGATTTCTCCCAAGAACAGTTCAGAACACTTCCCTTCCCTCAAACTTTCTTCACCGTCCAGTAAAATGAACATCCTGAGTTTCTACACCAAACGCTATGCTTACTTCAAGAAACTGAAGACCAATTCTATGGGGATCTTGATATTATCATCATTAAATTTCCTGAATCTGAGCACATCATTTTGTTTGGTGATTCAAATGCCACAGTTGGATTGGATCAAAGTTCATGGCCAAATTGTCTCAGGCAGTTCGGTGTTGGCAAGATGAACGACAACGTCCAGAGACTGCTAGACTTCTGCTGCTACCACAAACTGTGCATCACCAACACGTTCTTCTGATCAAGGCCACGCCATAAAGTTTCCTGGTGACATCCAAGGTCCGGACATTGCATCAGCTGGAATCAACTGTGTGCTTTTTACATACATGTACATGTTGATCTCCCTCACATTTTGTGACGGATGGATGCAGCCCTCGCGGTGCTGGAACTGGGAAAAGTAGGGGTCTCTGCCACCTCACTCCCCTACGACTCCAGGATTATGGCACTATCTAGCTAAGACCTCAGGACCTAGCCAGCTCATGGTTTATGTGCAGGCTTGTGCTGTGATAATTCTGGTTTTTCTCCATCACATGGCACTTGTGACGTTAGTACATATGGAATTCATTCCGAGCGCGGAGATGTCATCTTGAGAAAATGAAACTGAAACTTTTCGCATGCACTTTCCACAGAGCTGACTGTTACACAGACAGTACTACAGGTGAAGCAAAGTTCTACTGAAACCAAAGACGACCCATCACATCAAGCAAAAAGGATGCCTACACATTTATAACGCTAGTGCAGACAAGCCAAAGCTTTACACAGAACTCAAAGACCAGATGGAACAGACTTTCAAAGTAAACAGAATCACAACCCTGAAGGTGGCATGGAATTTCAATCGTGACACGATTTAAAACACCACTATATCATTCCTTGTAAAGAAGAGGGGCAAAATCCAACATTGGTCCCAGGCCACCTGTCTGAGATGGTGAAAAGATCCGCTTAAAAAAGTCACTGCACTGAGAAAACAGCAAGAAACGACACCCAGTGGATGACTGACCACTGCGGAAACGAATATTGGCAGACCCTGTGTCAGAACATCCAATGGTGCGCCGATGTACAGGCAACGTGCAAGGCATGTATGAGGGGATGGGAAAAGCCTGGGACCAACTGCTGGCAAGATCGTGCCACTGAAGTCCGAGAATGGCAGAGTTATCAAAGACCGTGTCAAGTAGATGGAGAGGTGGGCCAAACACCACCTGAACCTGTACTCCACTGAGAATGTGATCACAGTCAGCCCTTGCCGGCATCCCAGCCTTGACAGTCATCAGTGAGCTGGACGAATTCAGCAAGGCCATGAACTCACTTGCTCATAGTAAGGCACCAGGCAAAGACAGCATCACGTTGACGTGATTCAGTGTGTGAAACCAGTTCTCCCGAGCTATCTTCACGAGTTACTCTGTCAGTATATGACAAGGAATCAGTCCCCCAGGACATGCCAGATGCAAACATTGTCATGGTGTACAAATATAAGGGACACTGAAATGAATGTAATAACTACAGAGGCGCACCACCATTCAGCACCATTGCAAGGCCTTTGGCCGAGTGATTTTGAAGAGGCTGCACACATTTTAGCTGACTGCGTCCACCCGAAGACCCCACATGCTTTAGTCAGAGAGGTCCGCACCAACATGATCTTATTCAGACAGCTCCAGGAGAAGAACCAAGAACAGTGGCAGCTTTATATGTTGCCTTCATTGACCTGACCAATTCTTTTGACTTTCTAGTGGACGATACCTCTTCGACTCCTGGAGAAGTCAACTGCCCACCGAAACTGATGAATCTCATCATCTCTTTGAATGAAATCATGCAGGGGACTGTGCAGTCACATTCAAAGTGGAGTGAAGCAGGGTTGTGTACTCACCCTGATGGTCTTTGGGATCTTCTTTTTCATTATACTGTCGCACGCTTTCAGAGCATCTGATGATGGAGTGTATCTGCACACTAGGTCCGAAGGCAAACTCTTTAACTTTGCACACTTCAGAGCAGAGACCAAATTGCGACAGTTCTGATCCAGGGAAAAGTCTTCGCGGGTGATGACACATTGACATTTCACACACAACCTGGTCTTCAAAGACTAGTCAGCTCTCTAGCTCATGTTTGCCAACAGTTTGGTCTCTCATTAGTCTAAAGAAGACAAAGATCATGGAGCAGTACGTCAGCGAAGACTTTAGCATCAGCATCAGCGATCACGTCTACAAGTGACAAAAAAGATTCATCTACTTAGGATCGACTTTCTCCAGCAAGTTGTCCCTCGACCCAGAGCTCAACAGCAAAGTTGCCCCTGCCATGGCCAAGCTGTCCAAGGGAATGTGTAAATATAGCAAGTTCACCACAGTCATAACATCGACGTGTACCGAACCTGCATACTCAATACCCTTTTCTACGGCAGCAACAGCTGGACAAGCTATGTGCGTCACGCCTCAATAGCTTCCAGCTGCAATGCTTGTGCCAGATCCTGGGCATTTCATGGAAGGACTGTGTGCCAAACACGGATGTCCTGGACCAGGCCAGCATGTAAGCATGCATGTCTTGTGTATTCATGTACAACAATACCTGCATGGGTTTGATCATGTCCACGGCATGCAGAATGGGCGCCTCACAAAGAATAATCTGTGCAGAGAGCTTCCTGCTGGATACCAGCACACAGGGCGTCCACTGCTGCTTTGATACAGGGAAGTTTGCAAACGTGATGTGAAGTCTGCTGATATCAGTGTGAACACTGGGAAAGGCAGCTACAAATCGCTGTGCCTGGAGACAGGCTGTACGCGTAGACTTTCGCCATTGCAGAGGAGAAATAAACTCGACTGTGGCTGGATAGATGAGAGAATGGAAGCTGTGTCCTACACAACATGGACATTACTTGTCTAGCTGAAAGTGTTAATTGTGTCCTACACAACATGGACATTACTTGTCTAGCTGAAAGTGTTTAACTGTGTCCTACACAACATGGACATTACTTCTCTAGCTGAAAGTGTTAAACTTTGTCCTACACAACATGGACATTACTTCTCTAGCTGAAAGTGTTAAACTGTGTCCTACACAACATGGACATTACTTGTCTAGCTGAAAGTGTTAAACTGTGTCCTACACAACAGGGACATTACTTGTCTAGCTGAAAGTGTTAAACTGTGTCCTACACAACAGGGATATTACTTGTCTAGCTGAAAGTGTTAAACTGTGTCCTACACAACATGGACATTACTTGTCTAGTTGAAAGTGTTAAACTTTATCCTACACAACAGGGACATTACTTGTCTAGCTGAAAGTGTTAAACATTGTCCTACACAACAGGACATTACTTGTCTAGCTGAAAGTGTTAAACTGTGTCCAACACAACAGGGACATTACTTGTCTAGCTGAAAGTGTTAAACTGTGTCCTACACAACATGGACATTACTTGTCTAGCTGAAAGTGTTAAACTGTGTCCTACACAACAGGGACATTACTTGTCTAGCTGAAAGTGTTACACTGTGTCCTACACAACAGGGACATTACTTGTCTAGCTGAAAGTGTTAAACTGTGTCCTACACAACATGGACATTACTTGTCTAGCTGAAAGTGTTAAACATTGTCCTACACAACAGGGACATTACTTGTCCAGCTGAAAGTGTTAAACTTTGTCCTACACAACATGGACATTACTTGTCTAGCTGAAAGTGTTAAACTTTATCCTACACAACAGGGACATTACTTGTCTAGCTGAAAGTGTTAAACTGTGTCCTACACAACATGGACATTACTTGTCTAGCTGAAAGTGTTAAACATTGTCCTACACAACAGGGACATTACTTGTCTAGCTGAAAGTGTTAAACTTTGTCCTACACAACATGGACATTACTTCTCTAGCTGAAAGTGTTAAACTGTGTCCTACACAACATGGACATTACTTGTCTAGCTGAAAGTGTTAAACTGTGTCCTACACAACAGGGATATTACTTGTCTAGCTGAAAGTGTTAAACTGTGTCCTACACAACAGGGACATTACTTGTCTAGCTGAAAGTGTTAAACTGTGTCCTACACAACATGGACATTACTTGTCTAGTTGAAAGTGTTAAACTTTATCCTACACAACAGGGACATTACTTGTCTAGCTGAAAGTGTTAAACATTGTCCTACACAACAGGACATTACTTGTCTAGCTGAAAGTGTTAAACTGTGTCCAACACAAAGGGACATTACTTGTCTAGCTGAAAGTGTTAAACTGTGTCCTACACAACATGGACATTACTTGTCTAGCTGAAAGTGTTAAACTGTGTCCTACACAACAGGGACATTACTTGTCTAGCTGAAAGTGTTACACTGTGTCCTACACAACAGGGACATTACTTGTCTAGCTGAAAGTGTTAAACTGTGTCCTACACAACATGGACATTACTTGTCTAGCTGAAAGTGTTAAACATTGTCCTACACAACAGGGACATTACTTGTCCAGCTGAAAGTGTTAAACCTTGTCCTACACAACATGGACATTACTTGTCTAGCTGAAAGTGTTAAACTTTATCCTACACAACAGGGACATTACTTGTCTAGCTGAAAGTGTTAAACTGTGTCCTACACAACATGGACATTACTTGTCTAGCTGAAAGTGTTAAACATTGTCCTACACAACAGGGACATTACTTGTCTAGCTGAAAGTGTTAAACATTGTCCTACACAACATGGACATTACTTGTCCAGCTGAAAGTGTTAATTGTGTCCTACACAACAGGGACATTACTTGTCTAGCTGAAAGTGTTAATTGTGTCCTACACAACAGGGACATTACTTGTCTAGCTGAAAGTGTTAAACTTTGTCCTACACAACATGGACATTACTTGTCTAGCTGAAAGTGTTAATTGTGTTCTACACAACAGGGACATTACTTGTCTAGCTGAAAGTGTTAAACATTGTCCTACACAACAGGGACATTACTTGTCTAGCTGAAAGTGTTACATTGTCCTACACAACAGGGACATTACTTGTCTAGCTGAAAGTGTTAAACATTGTCCTACACAACAGGGACATTACTTGTCTAGCTGAAAGTGTTAAACATTGTCCTACACAACATGGACATTACTTGTCTAGCTGAAAGTGTTAAACATTGTCCTACACAACAGGGACATTACTTGTCCAGCTGAAAGTGTTAAACCTTGTCCTACACAACATGGACATTACTTGTCTAGCTGAAAGTGTTAAACTTTATCCTACACAACAGGGACATTACTTGTCTAGCTGAAAGTGTTAAACTGTGTCCTACACAACATGGACATTACTTGTCTAGCTGAAAGTGTTAAACATTGTCCTACACAACAGGGACATTACTTGTCTAGCTGAAAGTGTTAAACATTGTCCTACACAACATGGACATTACTTGTCCAGCTGAAAGTGTTAATTGTGTCCTACACAACAGGGACATTACTTGTCTAGCTGAAAGTGTTAATTGTGTCCTACACAACAGGGACATTACTTGTCTAGCTGAAAGTGTTAAACTTTGTCCTACACAACATGGACATTACTTGTCTAGCTGAAAGTGTTAATTGTGTTCTACACAACAGGGACATTACTTGTCTAGCTGAAAGTGTTAAACATTGTCCTACACAACAGGGACATTACTTGTCTAGCTGAAAGTGTTACATTGTCCTACACAACAGGGACATTACTTGTCTAGCTGAAAGTGTTAAACATTGTCCTACACAACAGGGACATTACTTGTCTAGCTGAAAGTGTTAAACATTGTCCTACACAACATGGACATTACTTGTCTAGCTGAAAGTGTTAAACATTGTCCTACACAACATGGACATTACTTGTCTAGCTGAAAGTGTTAAGATTGTCCTACACAACAGGGACATTACTTGTCTAGCTGAAAGTGTTAAACTTTATCCTACACAACATGGACATTACTTGTCTAGCTGAAAGTGTTAAACTCTGTCCTACACAACAGGGACATTACTTGTCTAGCTGAAAGTGTTAAACATTGTCCTACACAACAGGGACATTACTTGTCTAGCTGAAAGTGTTAATTGTGTCCTACACAGCATGGACATTACTTGTCTAGCTGAAAGTGTTAAACTGTGTCCTACACAACATGGACATTACTTGTCTAGCTGAAAGTGTTAATTGTGTCCTACACAACATGGACATTACATGTCTAGCTGAAAGTGTTAAACTGTGTCCTACACAACAGGGACATTACTTGTCCTGCTGAAAGTGTTAAACATTGTCCTACACAACAGGGACATTACTTGTCTAGCTGAAAGTGTTAAACTTTGTCCTACACAACAGGGACATTACTTGTCTAGCTGAAAGTGTTAAACATTGTCCTACACAACATGGACATTACTTGTCTAGCTGAAAGTGTTAAACTTTGTCCTACACAACAGGGACATTACTTGTCTAGCTGAAAGTGTTAATTGTGTCCTACACAGCATGGACATTACTTGTCTAGCTGAAAGTGTTAAACTTTGTCCTACACAACAGGGACATTACTTGTCTAGCTGAAAGTGTTAAACTGTGTCCTACACAACATGGACATTACTTGTCTAGCTGAAAGTGTTAAACATTGTCCTACACAACAGGGACATTACTTGTCTTGCTGAAAGTGTTAAACTGTGTCCTACACAACATGGACATTACTTGTCTAACTGAAAGTGTTAAACTGTGGCCTACACAACAGGACATTACTTGTCTAGCTGAAAGTGTTAATTGTGTCCTACACAACAGGGACATTACTTGTCTAGCTGAAAGTGTTAAACATTGTCCTACACAACAGGGACATTACTTGTCTAGCTGAAAGTTATAACTGTGTCCTACACAACAGGGACATTACTTGTCTAGCTGAAAGTGTTAAACTTTGTCCTACACAACAGGGACATTACTTGTCTAGCTGAAAGTGTTAAACATTGTCCTACACAACAGGACATTACTTGTCTAGCTGAAAGTGTTAAACATTGTCCTACACAACATGGACATTACTTGTCTAGCTGAAAGTGTTAAACATTGTCCTACACAACATGGACATTACTCGTCTAGCTCAACAAATATTTTGTCAACACTTCTTTGGATATCATACTATTAATACAGACTACAAGAGATCCAGCGCACGCGTTTTTGTGTGTGGTGTGTGTGTGTGTGTGTGTGTGTGTGTGTGTGTGTGTGTGTGTGTGTGTGTGTGTGTGTGTGTGTGTGTGTGTGTGTGTGTGTGTGTGTGGGTGGGTGGGTGGGTGGATGGGTTGGTGGGTGAGAGAGAGAGAGAGAGCACGTGTGTGTGTATGTGTATGTGTGTGAATATGTGCATGTGTGTGCTCTGGGTGCATTTACCAGTGTTGGAGTGTTTGGAGACAGACTAATGATATAACAGGATTGATGTAGACACTGTTGGTGTGTTACCAGTATTGTAGTGTTTGGAGACAGACATAGATGTCATATAACAGGATTGATGTAGACACTGTTGGTGTGTTACCAGTGTTGTAGTGTTTGGAGACAGACTAATGATATAACAGGATTGATGTAGACACTGTTGGTGTGTTACCAGTATTGTAGTGTTTGGAGACAGACAGACCAGTGATGTGATATAACAGGATTGATGTAGACACTGTTGGTGTGTTACCAGTATTGTAGTGTTTGGAGACAGACAGACAATGATGTGATATAACAGGATTGATGTAGACACTGTTGGTGTGTTACCAGTATTGTAGTGTTTGGAGACAGACAATGATGTGATATAACAGACTGATTGATGTAGACACTGTTGGTGTGTTACCAGTATTGTAGTGTTTGGAGACAGACAGACAATGATGTGATATAACAGACTGATTGATGTAGACACTGTTGGTGTGTTACCAGTATTGTAGTGTTTGGAGACAGACAGTGATGTGATATAACAGGATTGATGTAGACACTGTTGGTGTGTTACCAGTATTGTAGTGTATGGAGACAGACAATGATGTGATATAACAGGATTGATGTAGACACTGTTGGTGTGTTACCAGTATTGTAGTGTTTGGAGACAGACAATGATGTGATATAACAGGATTGATGTAGACACTGTTGGTGTGTTACCAGTATTGTAGTGTTTGGAGACAGACCAGTGATGTGATATAACAGGATTGATGTAGACACTGTTGGTGTGTTACCAGTATTGTAGTGTTTGGAGACAGACGAATGATGTGATATAACAGGATTGATGTAGACACTGTTGGTGTGTTACCAGTATTGTAGTGTTTGGAGACAGACAGTGATGTGATATAACAGGATTGATGTAGACACTGTTGGTGTGTTACCAGTATTGTAGTGTTTGGAGACAGACAATGATGTGATATAACAGGATTGATGTAGACACTGTTGGTGTGTTACCAGTATTGTAGTGTTTGGAGACAGACAATGATGTGATATAACAGGATTGATGTAGACACTGTTGGTGTGTTACCAGTATTGTAGTGTTTGGAGACAGACTAATGATATAACAGGATTGATGTAGACACTGTTGGTGTGTTACAAGTATTGTGGTGTTTGGAGACAGACCAGTGGTGTGATATATCAGGATTGATGTAGACATTGTTGGTGTGTTACCAGTATTGTAGTGTTTGGAGACAGACCAGTGGTGTGATATAACAGGATTGATGTAGACACTGTTGGTGTGTTACCAGTATTGTAGTGTTTGGAGACAGACCAGTGGTGTGATATAACAGGATTGATGTAGACACTGTTGGTGTGTTACCAGTATTGTAGTGTTTGGAGACAGACAATGATGTGATATAACAGGATTGATGTAGACAATGTTGGTGTGTTACCAGTATTGTGGTGTTTGGAGACAGACCAGTGGTGTGATATAACAGGATTGATGTAGACACTGTTGGTGTGTTACCAGTATTGTGGTGTTTGGAGACAGACCAGTGGTGTGATATAACAGGATTGATGTAGACAATGTTGGTGTGTTACCAGTATTGTGGTGTTTGGAGACAGACCAGTGGTGTGATATAACAGGATTGATGTAGACAATGTTGGTGTGTTACCAGTATTGTGGTGTTTGGAGACAGACCAGTGGTGTGATATAACAGGATTGATGTAGACAATGTTGGTGTGTTACCAGTATTGTAGTGGTTGGAGACAGACAGACCAGTGGTGTGATATAACAGGATTGATGTAGACACTGTTGGTGTGTTCACTTTACCATGTTGTAGCCTGCTTGAATTATGCAAATTACTCATGTAACCAGTATCGTATGTTTACATTTATAAGATAAACATACATCACCGCAGTCTCAGACTTTACAAACTATATTGTAATTGAAATGCAAAGATAAAATCACACACATACACACACACAACACACGCACGCACGCACGCACGCACACACACACACACAAGTACATACGCACGTATGCATAGATAGACAGACAGACAGAGAGATAGATAGACAGACAGACAGATAGATAGATAGATAGATAGATAGATAGATAGATAGTCTCTGGTTATGTAAGAATGATAATAGTCAGTCAGCACCACAATTCTCTTTTGGTGTGACGAACCCTGATAACGGTGATGTCTTCACCAACTGCAGGTCCTGCTGTACACAAAAAGTCGTTTCATGAAAACAAATAACACCCAACAAACATACCAACTACCGAACCATCCCCTAAGCCAACACATCCACCTACTCACCTAAAGAAAAAAAATACAACAACAACAACAACTCAGAGAGAGGGGGGGGGGGGGGAGGGAGCCAAAATACATTTTACAGGAAAATCATGGATGGGACGGACAGAAGACTCCATTCAGCATGTGTGTCAACTGACAGAACTCAAAGGGACAAAGGAATGGGAAAAACATCCAAACCATTTCAAACATCTGTACAAAACTATCATACCCAAACATCTAGGGAGACACTGTCGCAAATGGCCAGAAGGGAACAAATGCAGAAATTCAGCTTCTCATGGAGCAACTAAGTTGCAACCCCAGGGAAATAATCATACATGTATATACGGATGGCTAAGTCACCAATAACAAATGTGGATGGGGTTCACTGTCAAACAGAACGGAAACACTATCAAAACATGCAGAAAACACTCGTCCGTCATGCAACCGCACGCTCTCCTTTCAAACAATGGCACTAGACAGATCACACTGTTATTTTGATTCTTTTTTGTTCTGCCTCCTAGTAAGGAAGAGACAACATTCATTACTATTAACTTTCATACATCACACAGACAACATTCATTACTATTAACTTTCATACATCACACAGACAATATTCATTACTATTAACTTTTATACATCACACAGACAACATTCATTACTATTAACTTTCACATATCACACAGACAACATTCATTACTATTAACTTTCATACATCACACAGACAACATTCATTACTATTAACTTTCATACATCACACAAACAACGTTCATTACTATTAACTTTTATACATCACACAGACAACATTCATTACTATTAACTTTCATACATCACACAGACAACATTCATAATCACACACCTTCTCACAACTTTTTTTCTCCGTCTTCTTCGTCTCCTCTTTCTTCTTCTCCTCCTTCTTCTTCTTCTCCTTCTTTTTCTACTTCTTTTCCTTCTTCTTCTTCTTCTCCTTCTCTTTCTCTCTTCTCCTTTCTTCTCCTTCTCCTCCTCCTCCTTCTTCTCCTTCTTCTTCTCCTTTTTTTCCTTCTTCTTCTTCTTCTCCTTCTTCTCTTTCTTCTTCTTCTTCTCCTTTTTCGCCTTTTTCTTCTTCTCTTTTCGCCTTTTTCTTCTTCTTACTTCTTCTCTTCTCTTCTTTTCTTCTCCTTCTTCTTCTTTTTCTCTTTAATTGTACAATATAAAGGAATATAGAATGACTAACATAGCTTCAAACTTTACATACCTCTGTAGTAGAATTGAACTCTGGTGATTAAATAGATATGACAGATAGATGATTGAAGAAAAAGAAACAGTGCTTCCTCTCAAAGCGGCCTTAGACGAAGTGATCAGCAAACCCGTTCTACCCAAGTCACCAACTTAGGGGAGCTGTTTTCAGAACTCTAAATCACACACCCCACATGCGCACACAAAAATTCGTTGTGTACACGACACAAAATACATGTGCACACATCACTCTGTGCATATGACGCCCCCATCCTGGGGAAGAGAAAATTTGATAGAATAGGGGCTTGGTGACACAGCGATACCGTACAATGGCAGATTATGTTATGTCCAGAGAGGCAGGTATGTCTGTCTATGTGTCTGTCTGTCTGTGTGTGTGTGTCTGTCTGTCTGTCTGTGTGTCTGTCTGTGTGTCTGTCTTGTGTGTCTGTCTGTCTGTCTGTCTTTCTGTGTCTGTCTGTATGCCTGTCCATGTGTCTGTCTATGTGTCTGTGTTTCTATGTGTCTGTCTGCCTGCCTGCCTGTCTATCTGTCTTTCTGTCTGCCTGCCTGCCTGCCTGTCCGTCTGTCTGTCTGCATCTATGACAAAACTGTGTCATCAAGATTTTCACAGCTGTTTATGAATGGATCTTTACCAATTCTTAGTCACAGATGTGAACTGTCAAGGAGTCGTGAATGTATAAGATTGGAAGTCATGGCACCAAGGTCATGGTCACTTAGTCAAAGGTGTGAACTGTCAAGGAGTCGTGAATGTATAAGATTGGAAGTCATGGCACAAAGGTCATGGTCACTCAGTTCAGACAAGGGGACCTCAAAATGAGACGAGCACTGTTTGCTGAAGGAGTGTGAATAGTACTTTCTCAAAAACTTCTGATTTTTTATTTTTTGCAATTCTGTTTGCATCGACATGACAAACTACCATGTTTCTTTTTTTTACAATGACCCTGAAAAGCACAAAACCTGGATTGTCTTCTGAGAAACTAAAATTTCAGTTTTGAATTTTCTCACACGGCTGTTTGTTCCCAGTACATATTTCGATTACTCGTAGATCTTTACCATCAACATTGAGTTTCTCCAGTTGATTGATCAATTCTTCATGTCTTACCCGATCGAAAACCTTGGTATAGTCAACAAAGCATAAATACAAATTCTTATTCATCTCAATTGACCTCTCTATAATAGTTCTTAGGATGTATATGGCATTAATAGTTCCCTTCCCTTCCACAAATCCACACTGTTCTTCTGCTATTTCTCTTTTGATTCTATTCCTTGTCCTCATCATGATTATTCTTAACAGGATTTTTGTTACATGACTCATGAAACTGACTGTGCAATGGAGTTCACATTCTATAGCCCCTGTCTTCTTTGGAAGTACAATGAAAATTGATTTTGACATATCTTTGGGGATTTTTCCAGTGTCGTAAATTTCATTTAGGACTGTTATTTTTTCAATGCCAAATTCCTGCAGGGCTTCAATCATCTCTGTAGTAATGTTGTCTGGTCCTGGGGCTTTTCCTGGTTTCATCTTTTTCAGTACTGCTCTAACGTCATCTTTCATTATGGGTGGCAATCACTACTGTTGATACAAAAAAGGTACAACCACAGAAAAGTTCTTCCTTTCATTGAAAAAAATTATCATTTGAGGGAGAATATCAATATGACTAGACTCTCCTGTGTCTTCAGACCATCCGATTACATCTTATTTCTTTTTGCCTATATTAATCTCTATTTCAAAAAAAGGTAATATTTTTTAAAAAATGGAGACTTTCACATCGACTGCAGAAGGTGGTGTGTGTGTCTTTCTATGTGTGTTTTAGTGCTTGTGAAAATATAAAAATGGATCTTTACCAAATCTGGGTCAAAGGGCTACGCTGCTGAGGAATCGCCAGTGCATGGTCTATATGTCATGACACCAAAGTCAAGGTCACAAAGGCCAGATATGTTCTAAAAATAGCACTTTTGGGGATGGTTTGTGAACAGCACTTTCTCAAAAACTTCTCACAATATTTGTTTTCTTCTTTAATTATTGCCACAGTTTACCACCGCGTTCTTAAAATTCATCATGATGCTTAGATTTTACTGACAAAGCTATTAATTTTTTACTGTAGATATGCATTGGTATAGAAAAGCCTTCAGTGGGATTCCACTATTACAAATACACACAATTGATTCAAGCATCAGGAATTTATTCCACGGTAATGAAAATGAAAAAGTAGCCAAAGTATAACAGACATGCCAGCCTGATTTTGTTATTAATTTTAATAGTAATTCCAGGAATACATACAAACATGACCTCGTCAACAGAGTATTCTCTGTCTGGTCATAGAGTCTAACAGTGGAACCCATGTGTAAATGACAAGACGCGATAGATGAAACGTTATACTTCTGGTGTGTCGGATTTCCTACCAGACAGAATAGATGCAAATTATGGTTTGTCTATACTAATACTTTCTTTTCTTTTTGTGTAAAATAAATACCATAACACACAATAAGCATACAGGCCTGACAATATCAAAACACGTTTTACCTGTTTGTATTCCCACGCTAACCAGGGAAAACGGCAACAACAACAGCAACAACAACAAGATAGTCCGTGACGCGAAGACATCTTAAAATTACTACACACACACACACACACACACACACACACACACACACACACACACACACACACACACACACACACACACACACACACACACACACACACATACATACATACATACATACATACTCAGACGCATGCACACATCTCTGCAGTGTTAAAACATTACAACATTATTGTTCAATAGATATTTTACCACAACTGGGGCACAGAGAATAACATCAAACAAAAGAAAGTCCGACAGAATTATCATATAACACAAAGCATATAAGAACTTACTTCAAGACAAAAACATTCAGATGAAACTGCCTTCAAGTTTAAGTTCATTTTGCTTATAGCCCAGCTGACTACTTGAGCCATATCAAGAATAACACCATGTTAAAAACGAAATTCAGTTAAAATAAAAGACAAAAACTATGCTCACCATTAACCTTGCAAGTCTAAAATGCAGTTAAAGAAAAAACAGACGTACATCTATTGATCTCTTGTAAAAAGCGGAAACTTGCATCAGGAAGGACGTCTTGGAAGAGGTTCTTTAAGGAGTCTACCCCGTAGTGCTTTTGTCTCATATCGTACAAGTCCCAGCAGTTAAGGAGGAGGTGTCTGATGCTCAACGGCTCGTCACACGGTATACAACACGTGTTTCTTCAGTTTTTAAAAGGTACGAATGAAAGTAGAATGTGTGACCCGTGCATAACCTACATAACACTGTCTCCTTCTTATGGTTTCCTGTAGCAGATGGGAGAATTTCTTTCAGGCTAGGACGGATTTGGAAAAGTTTGTTATCTGTCTGTTCATTCCACTGTTCCTGCCATAGATTTCTCACGTAACTGTGTACTTTCGATTTTAAATCTGTGTAAAGGAATCAAGGGTTTACACATGTTTTCCCTTGTGGCCTTCTTGGCCAGGCAGTCAGCCTTTTCATCGCCTGCAATACCGACATGGCCATGAATCCAGACGAAAACAGTCCAGTAACCGTCATTTGTGAGAGTGGAAAACAGTTCAAAGAACTCCACTAGCTCAGGGTGACTAATGTTTCTGCCAGCAATTGCCAGCAAAGCGGAAACAGAGTCTGAAAAAAAAGAGAAAATCTTTATGCTTGAATTTGGACACCATTTTTAATGCCAAAACCAGAGCAGTCAGTTCAGCAGTATAAACGGAACTGTCAGACGGAATATGTTATGAAAATGCTTGATTGGAAATCACGGAGCAGAAGGCAATGGCAGCAACGCCTTCATCGCACTTGGATCCATCAGTGAAGATTCTGTGGGATGACAGACATTTCTCACACAGTTCTGCATAAAACGATTTGTACGCTAGTGAACTGGTGTTGTCTTTACGGAAGGAAGCAAGATCAAAACAAACCTTTGGTGTTTTCAAGGTCCATGGTGGGCTGTCTGGAAATTTCGCGAAGTTGTTAACAACTGCTAATTTTATATCTGCCTTTTCCATATGGGGACGGATAAGGAATCCAAAAGGTGGAATGACTTTTGGATGTTTTTCAAATTCACTTTGAAATCTGGGTTGAAGTCACAGTGGTAGGCTGGGGTTTCCTGTTCAGAGAACAGTTTCAAACAGAAATTTAAGGTGAATTTCAGTCTATTGTTGCTCAGGGAGGGCTCCCCTGCCTGTATGTACAAACTGTAGACAGGAGGAGTTGTTCTGAATGCACCAAAACAGAGGCACAGCCCTTGATGGTGAATGGGATCCAGTGCCTTTAGGTACGATGGTCTGGCAGAGCCATATGCTACGCAGCCGTCGTCCAGTTTAGAGCGAATTAAAGATTTGTAGAGTTTTCTTGTCGGCACCCCAGACTGTATGAGATACAACTCGAAGAATATTCAGATCTTTCTAGCACAAGGTTTAAGATGTTAGATATGACTGAGAAAATTCGACTTTTCATCAAAGATCAATTCCAGAAATTTAGCTTCTTTTACAGCTGGAATGATGGACTCTCCCAGATGAATTTCTGGATTGGCAGAGAATTGTCGCAGGTTATGAAAGTGGATGCGCCGTGTTTTGGTTGTGGGAAAAATAAAGCCATTTGTCTCTGCCCATTATTGGATCCTATATACGTACAGCTGCAGCCGCCACTGAACGCCTGCATAGAAGCTTCCTCTTGTGTAAACTGCAAAATCGTCAACAAACAGGGAACAGTTCGAGCCCTGCTGTACAGATTTAACTACGTTGTTGATCTTGATACTGAACAGTACAGGAGAGAAAATGCACTTTTGTGGTACGCCCAGCTCTTGATCATGGGTGTCAGATAGAGTAGTACCAACCCACACTTGTTGCTCGGCCAAAACATTTTGGATAAACAGTGGTAGATGACCCCAAAGACCCAGTTCGTGTAGATCCATAAGAATTCCTGATTTCCAGGTGGTATCATATGCTTTCCCCAGATCAGAGAAGATACCCACTAGATGCTTCTTCTTCAGATATGCATCACGGATGGTCGTTTCAAGGAGGATTAAATGGTCTACTGTGGAATGGTACTTGCGAAATCTGCAATGTTCTTTAGTCAAGATGCCATCATTCTCCAGTTTAAAACATCAGTCTGCTGTTGATAATTTTTTTCCATCACTATGCAAAGACAACTGGTTAGAAGGATTGGACAGATCTTTTCCAGGTTTAGGGACAGGGATTATCAGGGATTTCCACCACGAGGGAGGAAAGAATCCTGTCGTCCATATGTAATTGTACACTTTTAACAGCATTTCTAAACCCTTTTCCGGGAGATGCTTAACGTGTTTGTAATGAATTTCATCTATGCTAGGAATTCAGTCACTGCTTTTTGTTTTGACGCAGCTCTAAGGGGGCAGCCATTTTGAATTTTCCTCACGAGTCTATAAACCGGAAACATACCAAACAAAATATTTCAGTCCATAACAGTTATAATCATTTGTAACTGAGCAACATTTCAGGTAATTTTATCAAAAACGTCGTCTAATATGAATAAGATGGCATTACTTTTTGACTCACCCTCGTATTTCTCAGGCAAGTTCAAGTTCTCAAACATTCATAATTCAAACCCGTACAGTAATACAGGTACAACAGTAAATCATTTAACAAAAGTACAACACTGACATGCAAATCTTGATTTCTGGTTGTCAGCAATAAGGAAAACAAAGCTTTCTGAGCTTGATCATGTGCAGTTTTTAACCCTTATGAAATGTGCCAGTTCGATAAAATTCTATCTGTAAAGTATTTGAACGTATTTACAATGTTAATGGTTTTTGGACCATAATAAAAAACATAATTTGGACTGTATTTTTTTCTATTAAAAACCATCACCTTAGTTTTATTTTCATTATCTTCAAGTTTTCAGCAGGTACAATAATCATGTAGAGTACCTACAGATTTTTGTAAACCTCTCTTAGAATCTAATAATAAAAATGTATCATTACCATGAAATAATCATATTATTGAGTATGATGAATTATATTTACATCAGAGCATCAAAATCAATATTTCAAGGTAAACAATGACTGTCTAACAAGTAATGCGCAAGATCATGTAGGAAAAGAGACATTAGAACAGATGAACAAGTGCCACATTGTCTAACTCCTCTACGACTGCCAAGGAAACTTGATGTTATGTTATTCACAAACACACAATCTTTCATTTGAGTTTAAACCATAAACCTTGTTTCCAGAGCTGGCATCCATGCTGCTGTGAGTATTGTATATCATCAATACCAGTAGTCGGCCTGACAACTACAGTCTGTTCAAGGAGGAAAGTTCGGACATTTACACTGAAGTCATTTTCACAGTATGTCTGAAATGTAGGTTTATGGAACATTCTATAGGAAAACGTAACTGGGGAAAACAAGTGACTGGCAAAGTGACATACAAAACCCTCATTGAACTAAAACAGTGATAGAGACACAGTTGCCAACAGGTCTCACCACATGTCTTTGTGCCTGTGTTTCTCTCTCGTATCCAAATAAGGTTTCCTAAATCACTGAGTCACAAACTTACATTTCAGACTGTCCAGTTTGCAGCAACATTTTCCTGGTCCATTTACCAATGATGTCAGCAACATTTTCCTGGTCCATTTACCAATGATGTCAGCAACATTTTCATGGTCCATTTACCATTGATGTCAGCAAAATTTTCATGGTCCATTTACCATTGATGTCTGCAACATTTTCCTGGTCCATTTACCATTTATGTCAGCAAAATTTTCATGGTCCATTTACCATTGATGTCAGCAACATTTTCCTGGTCCATTTACCATTTATGTCAGCAACATTTTCATGGTCCATTTACCATTTATGTCAGCAACATTTTCCTGGTCCATTTACCATTGATGTCAGCAACATTTTCATGGTCCATTTACCATTTATGTCAGCAACATTTTCCTGGTCCATTTACCATTGATGTCAGCAACATTTTCATGGTCCATTTACCAATCATGTCAGCAACATTTTCATGGTCCATTTACCATTGATGTCAGCAACATTTTCATGGTCCATTTACCATTGATGTCAGCAACATTTTCCTGGTCCATTTACCATTGATGTCAGCAACATTTTCATGGTCCATTTACCATTGATGTCAGCAACATTTTCATGGTCCATTTACCATTGATGTCAGCAACATTTTCATGGTCCATTTACCATTGATGTCAGCAACATTTTCATGGTCCATTTACCATTGATGTCAGTCAGTGTGCTCTTGTTTTAGTCCCCATCTTTCCCCATGCTGATCCCTGCAAGATGATGTTAGCGATCCCGTTCACTAGTGTTACGTGTTCGTACTGTCTTCATTTCCTGCTCTTTGTTTAGGTCAGATCTTTGTGGTGTTTGATATACCGGGTAATGGCTTTGTGGACTTCTTCACTAGTAATGTGGCTGGTATAGGAGACACTGAGCAGTGTTTTTCTTTTCTTTGTTTTTTTCTGACACATGTCATTTTTACAACTGTAATTTCCATTTGTAGTCTGCATTCCATTTGCGCAGATGCCTATAAGTTTTTCAGTGTCCATTCTGAAAATAAAAATTTTATTTAACAAAAATGATACAATATGATTGAATCCAAAACAAACGTGACTGCCCACGTTCAAGCAAACAGGAACCAGAAAAAAAAAACACGAAAAAAGACGATTCCAATATGACTGATTTTTACCTGAAAGCAAGAAAGCGTGATTTTTACCTGAAAGCAAGGAACGTGATTTTTACCTGAAAGCAAGGAAGCGCTAAACAGGTTATGATCTTTATGGGTGGATCTTTACCAAAGGTTGGTCAAAACTGCAAATTGTTGGGGAGTTACAAAAGCGCAGCTCTGGAAGGTAAATGTCCAAAATGAAGAACATAAGAACAAAACGTCACCTAAAATCAGCCATTTTAGGTTGTCCTGTGAACAGCGCTCAATTTCCGACAATATTTAAAATGTATCTTTACTACAACATTATCTCCTGGCAGTCTGTGGGCGTCATTTTGTATTTCAACAAAAGCGTCATTAAGTACACAGTGAACATGAAGTAGAAAACTGGTTCCTGCTACAAGGAAAACCAGACAAAGGCCTCCGACCAAATGTGCAGTCAGTGGCACCGTAGGTGTCTGTTTTCTCTGAAACATAATAAGGGGAACTTCAGAAATATGACGGTGGGGGACTTACAATCATATTCTGTCCTTGTTAGGAGGGAAATGAATGAAATGCTTAATATGTGCTTTTACTGCAGTAAATGTGATGCTTGAAAAGTAAGCATTATGAAGGACCTGTGTGCCTTCTGGCATGTGCACGCTAAAGATCCTACTGCAGTTGAAAATTGTAAAAAGTGGATCATTGCCTGGCTGCCTTAGTATAAAACATTGGGGAGAAAGGTTGATTTCTCAGGTCTTTACCCTTGAAGCTTAATTAGCTTTTTTGCTTTTCTGAAGTCTCGGTTAAAAAAAATGGATGGCGCAGCACTGCATCAACGTGTTATCAAAAAGAAAAACAACCTGAGATGAGGTAAACCCACTGAGAGAAAAGGGAAAGAATATGAACATGAATATGAAAATAAATATGAAGAAGATATTTCAGGGACAAACTTTTTCCAGCATTATGGGCAGCCAAGATGTTTCCTTACATAGTAAAGATTCCTGTATAAAGCTTTCAATAACCTGAACACTGTTAACTTTTACACCGTTTAGTGGCGAGTTGTGATGTGTATGTAACCTTTGATATACTTCATTTTAATATACATGCTGTGAGATTTCAACTTTTCCGGTTCCATTGTTCTGTGAAGTGCAGCTCTTTCGCTCCATGATACTGAAAAACGACCTGAATTCATTCAATATTTTGCTCATTCTTCTATACGTTTAGTGATCTCTCTCTCTCTCTCTCTCTCTCTCTGTCTCTCTCTCTCTCTCTCTCTGTCTCTCTCTCTCTCTCCACCTCTCTCTATACCTTCATCTGTCTCTCATCTCTCTCTTTCTCTCCCCTCTCTGTCTGTCTGTCTGTCTCTCTCACTCCCTATCTCTCTTTCTCCCTCTCTCTCTCCTCTCTCTCTCTTTCTTTCTATGAAAATATATTTCTAATATACAAAGCATGAAGCATCATTGGTTCATTATCTCTACTAGTAGTTCAACACACAAAAAACCGTGTAAATACATTTATTTTTCTTTTTGAGGGGTTTGCGTCTAATTGTGTGTAAACAAAAGCATATGTATCTTGATTTTTCTTAATGAAGGAGTTTATCGATCTGATGCTCTCTATAATTTTCCATTGCTTTTATTCTTTCTCCCCATTTATAGCCATGCGTTATGTGTGTGTGTGTGTGTGTGTGTGTGTGTGTGTGTGTGTGTGTGTATGTGTGTGTGTGTGTGTGTGTGTGTGTGTGTGTGTGTGTGTGCGTGCGTGTGTGTGTCTGTTTTAGCGCTTAGATTTGATTTTATCAAAATTTTGCGCTACATAAATATTGTAATTATTATTATTATTATTAATTATTATTTAACTAAAATCTCTCTCTCTCTCTCTCTCCCTCTCTCTCCCTCTCTCTATCTTTCTCTCTCCCCCTCTCTCTCTTTCTTTCTCATTTCTCTCTCTCTGTCTCTGTGTCTCGTCTCTCTGTGTCTCCCCCCCCTCTCTCTCTCTTTCTGTCTTTCTCTCGCACTCGCATACACACGCATGTACACTCACGCACATGCGAGTACACACTGCCAATAATTCAAGCCATATTAAAGACAAAGAGGCTTTTGAAAGGCACGAATAAAGAAAGAATTGTCATGCAATTACCATTCACAATCGATGACACGTACTTACTTACTGCTCATAAATGTATGATTACCACGTAATGGAGCGTCAATGTTTGTGTTCTTTCTCTTCAATAGCCGCCACTTTGGAAAGAGTTATCGATAGAAGAAAACACAAGATGGTCAAGCCATACAAGCAGTATTTCTTCTGAAGCTAAGTTACACAAAATACTATTGTTTCCGGACCCGTCATTCCCAATGATAATATTCTAGAAAACAGCAAAATGCTGGCACAGTTGTTCAGTGCTATCAACAATGTTATACCTTTTAGATACATTAGCTTCGTAAGTGCAATTTGTTGATCAGGTAAGACACAAAGAATTAATAAATCAAGTGAAAGGCTCAATATTGATGGATAAGATCTAAGAATAATCAGAAATATGTATTGGGAATGAACAGCAGCAAAGAGAATAGAAAACGATATAAGCTCTCACCAAAATATCAAAAGAGGGGTCAGGCAGGGTTGTGTTCTGTCACCAGATTTGTTTTCACTTTACAGCGAAACCATTACGTGAAACCTAGAAGAATACCCTGGGATAAAGGTTGGTGGAATAATGACACATTCGTTATGCAGATGACACAGTGCTAATTGCAGAAAATGAAAAAGACCTACAAAACCTTGTGAATACAACAGAAATAGAAAGCAAGAATAAAAGGCTGGAGCTAAATAGCAAGAACACTGAAGTTATGGTAATCAGTAAAATACATGAAACCCCCTCATGCAAAATAACAGCAAATGGCACAGCTTTGAGACAGGTTGATAAGTTTAAATATCTGGGAACGTTTGTCTCACCAGACGGTAGATGATGCATATCAGAAATAGCCGGCAGAGTCGGCCAAGCCAAAATAGCATTCAAGAAGATGAAAAGCGTTCTTACCAGCAAATGCCTATCAATAAACATCAGGAAGAGAGTTCTTGAATGTTATATAGAACCGATACTGTTGTATAGTTGTGAGGCATGGACAGTCAATACGCAAAGTCAGAACAAAATTGAGGCAACTGAAATGTGGTTTCTAAGAAGATTGTTTAGAGTTCCATGGACAGCATAGAAAACAATACGGACAGCCTTGATGGAGGCAGATACAAGAAGATCATTGATCAGGAAGATTGTAAAAAAATAACATTTATAGGACATATTATGAGGAAAGGTAAATTAGAACACCTGGTCACAACAGGAAAGCTGGAGGGAAAGAGAACACCAGGTAAACCCAGGGAGAAAATATTGGACGGGCTTGCAGGGTGGCTGAAGATAGAGAGAGTGGAAGATACACTTGCAGTGATGGGGGATAGATTCGTGTAGAAGGCCATGGTCGCCAACACTATGCAGCAGGGCACATGATGTGATGAGGTGAGGTGTAACTACAATCTTCTCGAGAGAATAGCTGAAAAATATATAAAAAATGAAGATGATAATCATGTAAGCATGTGGAAAAAAATACGACCGAAAATATAAAAACGTCCTGACCTGTGTGATTTTAAAAATCTAGTTATACTTTTTAAAGTATTTTGTCA
This sequence comes from Monoplex corrugatus, assembly GCA_030674185.1. Lineage (NCBI taxonomy): Eukaryota > Metazoa > Mollusca > Gastropoda > Littorinimorpha > Ranellidae > Monoplex > Monoplex corrugatus. Next base: position 2,517,663 of record JAPXFY010000022.1, on the reverse strand, counting down.
TGTCTCTCTAGAAATAATTAATAGATACTGCAATGGAGATTTGGTTTTTAGGGTCTTCTCGAAATGGCGAATAAGATGAGTCTCATTTTGGGGAGTCCATATCTCAGAATATAAACACATGATTTTAGAAAGTCTTCCACCATCAAAAGAAAAGACATATTATTTGTTTTTTTTAATTCCCTGGTGATAGGGTGGACGGAACGGTTGGTATACTTACTTTTCTTTTTGAGGGGTCTTTTTTTTCTCCAGAGAGGTACGGTGTCCTTTTTGAGATGGTTAGAACCTTGACATGGCTGTGCACAGTCAGCTTGGCTTTAAACAACAACAACAATAACAATCAGCTTCTGGAACAAAGTAAAAACGGTCTCCTGGGGACAAGTGACGAATACCATGATGGAAGGTCAGATATATTTTTCCAACTTCAAAGCTGATAAACAGATCAGAGATTCGTGCCCTGTTGACTTTAACATTTTGGATTTCTACGACATGAAGCCAAGGTCAAGCATTATTAAACTCACACGACTAAGGCTATTGAAAAAAGACCTTTGTGACCTGAAATAAGGAAACTTCAGCGACCTTAATGATCTGAAATAAGGAAACTTCACCCTCGAATTGTTCAGAATTCTTTGCTACCATACGTTGGTTTTCACACACACACAGACACACACACAGACATACACACAGACACACAGACACACACACACACACAACATACATACATACATACATACATACATACATACATACATACATACATACATACATATATACATACATACATACATACATACATACATACATACATACATACATACATACATACATACACACGCATGCGCGCGCGGACACACACACAGCCTATAACAACGCGCACGCGCACGTACTCACACATGTTTGCATAATCCACACACACACACACACACACACACACACGCATACACACACACACACACACACACACACACACACACACACACACACACACACACACACACACCACACAACATATACACGCGTGCGTGCGCAGAGCATACTAACCTGCGCTCGGACACATTTAAATATAACATTAATTTAATTCTTTCCTAAATAAACTAATTGTGAGAGTTTTTTGTCTTGCCATTTCTATCTTTTTTTTTCTCGGACGCTATAAGGTAAGTGACAAATGTATCTGCTGCTTTGTGGCATGCACATTCCGCCTGAAACAGTATAAATAGCTAAACATAACGCTATCTGACAGTCATTGTTGGATTGTGTATTCTGTAAATAGCTAAACATAACGCTATCTGACAGTCATTGTTGGATTGTGTATTCTATAAATAGCTAAACATAACGCTATCTGACAGTCATTGTTGGATTGTGTATTCTGTAAATAGCTAAACATAACGCTACCTGACAGTCATTGTTGGAATGCGTATTCTATAATAGCTAAGCATAACGCTATCTGACAGTCATTGTTGGATTGTGTATTCTGTAAATAGCTAAACATAACGCTATGTGACAGTCATTGTTGGATTGTGTATTCTGTAAATAGCTAAGCATAACCCTACCTGACAGTCATTGTTGGATTGTGTATTCTATAAATAGCTAAGCATAACCTACCTGACAGTCATTGTTGGAATGCGTATTCTATAAATAGCTAAGCATAACGCTATCTGACAGTCATTGTTGGAATGCGTATTCTGACGTACGTGACTAATATGGTTCTGTCCATGACTCTTGTTGAATGAATTATACAGAATAGCTAGTTGTTCAGACCTTTAATCAATTATTCATTTACTTTATACATGTTCTGTTATCTGAAATTAAGATACACAGGTACATATGTCCTTTACATGTAACCAAGATTATTCCAGTGACAGGCTGATACAATACCAATATAACGTATAGGCTAGGTAAAACATTGTCTAGGTAGGGCCTCAGGACCTGGCCAGCTCATGGGTTTATTGCATGCTTAAGGCTTGTGCCATGATCACCATACACATTTCACCATACATATTCTCATATTGTAAAATTTTACACAGACATTCAATGTATATCAAACATTTTATTTTCTTTTTTCCTACACCACACTGATGACTATAGAATATGGGACAGTTTTTCATAATGCTATGACGATAATGACAAGGACTGTCCTCTACACTTGTTGTTGTAATATATCTTGCCATCAATCAGGCCTGAGAGATATAGACACCAGCAGTATTGGTCAGATTTGAACACCATCCTTTATGAAGCATCAGTGCCAAAATGAGACTCAACTCCATGATCCCAGTCTTCTCGATTGGGGCCAAAACATGCCACAATGATTTTGACAGGACTGAGGAGGAATCGAACTCACAACCTTCAAGTCGGTAGTTCATTGCACTACCCACTGATCCACAGCGATTGGTCAGTTGGTCGTTTGAACCCTCGCTGTTTCAGTGTATGCAGTTTCTGACATACTCGCCATCTGAGGCTATGGAATATACGTGGCATATTGCTCCTTTTTTTTCTTAATTATTTCATCTTTCAAAATTATCTTATGAAATTCGTGTGTTAAATAGTCCTCTCTCTCTCTCTCTCTCTCTCTCTCTCTCTCTCTCTCTCTCTCTCTCTCTCTCTCTCTCTCTCTCTTCTTCTTCTTCTCTCTCTCTCTCTCTCCTTCTCTCTCTCTCTCTCTCTCTCTCCTTCTCTCTCTCTCTCTCCTTCTCTCTCTCTCTCTGTCTCTCTCTCTCTGTCTCTCTGCTTAAAATATAAGTAATTTTCTGATTAAAACATCTTTTCTAGCTGTACATACTCTGTGCTCATAAAACCTGTAGTGAGCCATATGCATCTGATGTTTATGTTATGATCTTTCTGTATCAAAACACTACATCTTTCTATTGACTTTATTTGAAAGTGTTCAGTCATGTGTGACTTGTTTGACTATTGTATGTTCTAAGGTTCACTGATAGGCATCATGGCATTACAATTGACATGTCAACCACCCCTTGCGTCTTTTACGTTTTTCTTCTCATTACTAGTAATCTATAATATATGTATAATATATGTATAATATATCCATAATATATGTATAATATATCCATAATATATCTATAATATATGTATCATATATGTATAATATATGTATAATATATGTATAATATATGTATAATATATGTATAATATATGTATAATATATATATAATATATGTATAATATATGTATAATATATGTATAATATATGTATAATATATGTATATATATAATTATGTATAATATATGTATAATATATGTATAATATATTATAATATAGGCCTACAGTTTTGTAATTAAGAGCGGACTTGTACTTGCCTTACGTGTAACGGGGAGGCCTATCTGCCTTTGGCTCTTCATTTTTTGAATACGCGCTTGCGTTGGTTTGCTTGTTCTTCTGGTTCCTTCTTACTTTTTTAACTGTTTATAACTTTTCTGTTTATGACGTGATATATGTTATAGTTAATCTTTTATGCACTGCTAGCACAGTCTCAGCTAGGATGGTGTGGACATCTCGTGCTCATGCAGGATAACAGGCTTCCAAAGTAGCTCTTCTACGGTGAACTGACAAAGGGCCATCAACCAAGAGGACGGACAAAGCTTCTCTTCAAAGACACCCAGAAAAAATCCCTCCAGAACTGTGACATCGATGAAGAACAATGGTAAATCATGGCCACAAACAGGTCTGAATGGAGGCAAGCTATTCGCAAGGGAACAGAAACATGAAAATGAAAGTCGAGGTAGCCAAGTGGAAAAGCGTGCAGCAATAAAGGCCAGAACCAAGTCCACTGAGCGTTCCATTGAGTGTCCAGTAGGCGGCAGCCTGTCTGCATCTTTATCGACCACGATAGTCGACCATATATATGTATAACCTTTTATCCTGATTACATTAATTGACGTGTCTCCCACCCAAACCATACCTTTGTTCGTTCTTAACGCTTTCTTTACTGCCTCCTTTCCCTTTAATTTCTATGTCTGTAATTTACTTTCTTAATAGAATATAAATACAACAACTAGCAGTCGTGTTATGCTATTGTTTGTTGTTGTTGTTGTTATTGGTAAGGGTTGACATGCATTTCTTTTCATGTGTGTGCTTATGTCGCTCATGCTTTTGTAAAGTGCATGATCCATTGGCATGTATGTAAAGTCAATGTTTTGTCACAAATCATGTCACAACTTGATATACTTGTGTGTGTGTTCTTGTGGCTACAGTCTGTGTGTACAGTAGAAAGGGATAGCTGTCAGACAGGTCCGATGGGACCTAATGCTACTACACTTGAGTAACAGAGTTCTGTTTTAATCTCTCTCTCTCTCTCTCTCTCTGATTGCACGAATGTACATATGTATGCATGCATGTTGATTGCGGGTATGTACCTTATATGCATGTATGCAATACTATAATATGTACATATGTGTGTGTGTGTGTGTGTGTGTGTGTGTGTGTGTGTGTGTGGTGTGTGTGTGTGTGTGTGTGTGTGTGTGAATATATACGTATGTATGAATGTGTGCATGTATGGATATACGTGTAAATACACTGACTATATTTATTAGTACATTTGCATTAAAGTTGAGTTTTTTATTTTGTTTGGTTTTGTTTGTGGATTTTTTTTTTGGGGGGGGGGGGGGCAATTTTTAAGATCATCATCATCATCATCAGGTGCCTTGCTGCATGGCGTTGGCGATTATGGACTTCCATCTGTCTCTATCTCTTGTTGCCTCAAGCATCTCTTCCGCCCTCCCTGTCTTCAGCCACTCTGCAAGTCCGTCTAATATCTTCTCCCTGGGTCTACCTGGTGCTATCTTTCCCTCCAGCTTTCCTGTTGTGACCAGGTGCTCCATTTCCCCTTTCCTCATAAGATGGCCTATGAATGTTGCCTGCCTTTTCCTAATCTTCCTTATGAATGATCTACTTGTATCTGCCTCCCTCAAGACTGTCTCGTTTGTTTTCTTTACTGTCCATGGAACTCTCAACATCCTTCTTAGAAACCACATCTCGGCTGCCTCAGTCTTGTTCTGGCTTTGCTTGTTTACTGTCCACCCGTACAACGCATTGGTTCTATATAACATTCCAGAACTCTCTTCCTGATGTTAACTGATGTGCATCTGCCGTCTGGTAAAATGATCGTTCCCAGGTATTTAAAATTATCAATCTGTCTCAAGGTTGTGCCGTTTGCTGTTATTTTGCATGAGGGGATTTAATGTTTTTTACTGATCACCATGACTTCAGTCTTTCTGCTGTTTAGTTCGAACCCCTTACCTTTGCTTTCTATTTCAAGTATATTCACGAGGTTTTGTAGGTCCCTTTCACTTTCTGCAATTAGCACGGTGTCATCTGAGTATCGAATGTTGTTTATCATTTTTCCTTCAATCTTTAATCCAGGGTCTTCCTCCAGGTTTCTCATGATGTTTTTGCTGTAAAGTGAAAACAGATCTCGTGACAAAACACAATCCTGTCTGACTCATCTTTTGATGTTTTGGAAAGAGCTTACTTTGTTTTCTATTCTCATTGCAGCTGTTTGTTCCCAATAAATATTTCTGATTATTCGTAGATCTTTTCCATCAATATTGAGTCTTTGTAGTTCGTTGATCAATTCTTCATGTATTACCCGATCGAAAGCCTTGGTATAGTCAACAAAGCATAAATATAAATCCTTTTTTACCTCGATTGACCTCTCTATGATAGTTCTTAGGATGTATATGGCATTAATAGTTCCTTTCCCTTCCACAAATCCACACTGTTCGTCTGCTATTTCTCTTTCGATTCTTTTCCTTGTCCTTATCATGATTATTCTTAATAGGATCTTGGTTACATGACTCATCAAACCGATTGTGCGATGGAGTTCGCATTCTACACTATGCACAAAAAGTTAAGGATCACTTGCACAAAAATTCATAACTTTCAAAATAAGAAAGCCAATGCGTTGAAGTTTGGCAAACATTTAATTCCATGCTTTAGTGATAACGATACACAATTGCCTTCAATTTCGAGCAATCGTTTGGTGTGTACATTTGATCAAAGTGGGTACGTATTGAAATTTGATTTCCCAAAGTCATTGAAATCACAAGACAGGGCATTCTGATGCTCCCAAAAGTTCAGTAATGCGTGTAACCGCCATGGCTTTCTGGCACTCGACGCAGCGAGTCCTCATCGAGTTGACCATGTTGGTGAAGATCCTCTGTGGAAGCGCCTGCCACTCAGCCTGCAGCATCTGGTAGAGGTGTTGGGCATCCCTGGGAGGGGGTGGTTGCTCCTCACTTTGCGATCCAGCTCATCCCAGAGGTTCTCAATCGGGTTGAGATCGGGACTGCATGCTGGCCACTCCATTCTGTTGACTCCAGACTGCTGCAGGAAGTCGTTGACCACCCTTGCCCTGTGGGGGCGAGCGTTGTCATCCTGGTAGACAGCCGTCGGTCCCATCTGCTGCAGTGTAGGCACAGCCAGCGGTCGAAGGATCTCATCCTGGTATCGGAGGCCAGTCAGGTTACCCTGTACATGATACAAGGGTGTTCTGTGGTGAAGGTTGAAGGCCCCCCAGACCATTACAGAACCTCCACCAAAGGCCACCTTTTCTTGGACAGTGGTGTCAATAAAGCGTTGCCCTGGGTGCCTCCAGACCCTCAGTCGGCCGTCGTTGTGGTTCATGGTGAAGCGTGATTCATCACTGAACAGGACCTGGGACCATTGCTGACGTGTCCACCTCACGTGACGTCTGCAGAAGGCGCGGCGTGCTGCCCTATGGGCTGGAGTTAAGCGTGGCCGTACAGCTGGGCGACGAGAACGGAGGTTAAACCCATGAAGGCGGTTCCGTATGGTCTGCTGGCTGATGTTGTTAGTAGCCACCCTCAGCTGCCTTCGAATGATGCTGGAAGAGGCTGTTCTTGTCTGCAGGGCTTGTCGTTCAATGAGACGATCTTCATGTGGGTTTGTCTTCTTCGGTCGACCAGATCTGCGTCTTTCATGGACCCTCCCAGTGGCTGTGAAGCGTTGAATCAGTCTGACAATGACCGAGATGGACACCTGAAGTCGCCTGGCCACTTCTCGCTTGGGAACACCATCTTGGAACCATGCAACAGCTCGTCCCCTCTCAAACTCGCTCAATTTTCGTCGTGGAGGCATTGTCAGATCAGGCCTACTACTGGTGGAATGTCTTCTTATAAAGCCAAGCAAGAGACAGCATCTCACACATAAACAGCAGTGCTTGCACGTGCATAATGGTTTTTCCATCTGGCTTGTGCAATGTGTTCAGGCAGAACGGTCCAAAACAAGGTCCTTTTTCGCAAGTTTCCGCTTTTCCGTTTGCGGCCAAGCTAAGTAGTAGAGAATCCCGTGCAATTTTCGCACTAACACAACATCGCCCACTTACAGCTGAACAAGAATTCATAACAATTTGGCTGGACTGAGAAATAAATAACAGTAGCGAACTAAGTTTATTACGCACCTGTTTTCTCATAGTGATCCTTAACTTTTTGTGCGTAGCTTATATTGTCTTCTTTGGAAGTGCAATGAAAATTGATTTTGACATATCTTTGGGGATTTTTCGTAAATTTCATTCCTCCAGGGCTTCAATCATCTTGTAGTAATGTTGCCTGGTCCTGGGGCTTTTCCTGGTTTCATCTTTTTCAATGCTGCTCTAACTTCATCTTTCATTATGGGTGGTTCTTCAAAGTTCTTTCTTATAATGTGTTCTGCGTTTCTGTCATCTTCAAAAAGGTCTTTAATGAACTCTCCCCATCTGTCTAATATTTTGTCTTTTTCCATGAGAATTGTACCATCTTTCGCTTTTAAGCGACCAGTTGATGTGCACGTATTTTTCCTGTGGACAATTTCTTCAATTCGTCTGTACATACCCTGAAGATCCGTTTTGTTTTGGTCTTCTATTTCTTTGCATTTTGTTTTCACCCAAGCTTCCTTAGCTTTATTGCACCTATTCCTGTTTTCTTTGTTTGTCTTCCTGTATATTTCCTCGTTTCTCTTTACCCTCCACCGTTCCTCCATTAAGCCTAAAAATGTCTTTTGTCATCCAGTTCTTTTTTGCTTTTCTATCTAGCTTAGCGATTTCTTCACAAGCTTCATTTATCGAACTTCTCAACTTTGTCCCTTGTTCCTCACTGTCACCAACGTCTTCCGGAGCACTGAATTTGTTTTGAACATGTACATTAAATTTTTGACGTATCACTTCATCTGTCTTTAAGAGTCCAAGATTTAGTTTGATGTTGCTTTTGGTCTGTTTCCTATTCCCTAATTTCAGCCTCAATCTTCCCACTACAGGATTATGGTCACTGTTGCAGTCCGCACCTGGTAGTGTTTTTGCTGACAGTAAAGAATTTCTAAATCTTTTATTAATCAGGATGTAGTTAATCTGATTTTTGGTATTATCTCCTGGACTCATCCAAGTCCATTTTCTTCTATTAGGCTTCTCAAACCAGGTGTTTCCTACTATGAACTCATTCATCTGTGCCCATTCTACAAGTTTCCCTCCCCTTTTATTTTGTGTACCAAGGCATGAGGTCCAACTATATCCTCTACCCTATCCTTTCCCACTTAAGCATTAAAATCTCCCATTATTACTGTGACTTCTTGTGATTTGCATTTGGCCTTGGCCATCTCTAATACTTCGTAGAAGTTGTCGATGTCTTCCTGGGTACTTGTGGATGTTGGTGCATACACCTGAATGATGTTGATATGAAATGGTCTGCCTCTCAATTTGACCAGCAAGACTGTCGGACACAGCCCAGTATCCCTTAACTGCTTTTGATTTGTCCTTGTCCGTTACAATGTCTGCTCCTCTTTCATGTGAGTTTCCACCAGAGTATATCACAGAGTATATCAATTTTTAGGATCACCTGACCAGAATTGTTTGTTACCAGATCAATAATTGTATTTGATTATTCTTCCAAGAACGTGAAAATGAGAATTCTCTTGTTCTGAATCCAAACCTTTCACATCTAGCTGATTTTCACAGCTGATGTAACAGAATATGCATCGAGCATTGTGGACTCACCTGTCTCGTACGAATCGCAAATATTTGCCTGGAAAAAAATCAGCTTAACGCTAATCCCATTTGAAAGAAAATATGTTGAGTTCACTGACAAAATTTGGTGGTGGATACGGTAAGTTTATATGTAAGTATATGATTATAAAGGTGGTTAACGTTTTAAGCACTGTCATTTTAACAAGTTGTTTTGACTGTCTTGTGGAAAATAGCAAACACCTCATACAAAGGATAAATCTAAATGATTATCACTTTTACCATTTTCCTTTCTTTAAACAAGTTTGCATTAATCATGGCATTCAAACTTCAGTGCACTTCCCTCTACTCTCCCTTTCATTTCTCTTTCCCTCCCTTCATTCCTCCCTCCTTCCTCCCTTCCCTCCCCCTCCTTTCAGTTCCCCCTCCTTTCACTCCTACAACATAGATAAAGTCTCAATTTAGGTATAGAGTTTATTTATAACATCAGTTTATCGGCAACGTCTGTTCAGCCTGTTTATAGCCACTGGGATGAAACGTTTTGAGAATTTGGCTTTTTTGCACCTTTTTGTCCTATACCTTCAGCCTGAAGGCAGGGGTTCAAACTCATGGTTGAGTGGGTGAGAAGAGTCAGCAGAGACCGCAAGTGCCTTGCGTAGAAGTGCTTTTCCGGTTATTTCTGAAATGGCTGGCACTGAGAGATTGATGATTTTTGAAGCAATATTCGATATTTTCTTGAGCTTGTTTCCATCAGTGACAGAGAGACTTTGGTGGTAAAGGATTCCACAGTAAGTGAGGAGGGGTTCTATGATGCTGCGATAGAGATTAAGCAAGAGTTTGGGATCTAAACTGAAAGAACGGAGTTTGCGCAGCACATGCAATCTCTGCTGGCACCTCTTCTGAGTGGCTATCACATGCTCCCTGTAAGACAGGCCCTTGTCCAGGATGAGCCAAGATAGCGGAAGGAGTCAACAACCTCCACACTCACCCGCCCTATGACCACAGGCTCCACTGGATGTGCACCCCTTCTAGGGTCAACCACCAACTCTTTTGTCTTTGATACATTCAGTTCCAGGTGGTGATCAGAGCACCACTCTGCAAATTTCCTGACTGTATCTCTGTACGCTGCCTCTGATTTTGCATCTGACATCAGGCCAAGACTGGCAGAGTCATCAGCAAACTTGATGCAGGAATGGTTTGGGCTGGTACACTTGCAGTAGTTGGTGTAGACGATATAGAGCTAAGGGCTGAGTACACACACTTGGGGGCCACCAGTGTTGGACATTAGCTCAGGGGAAAGAACGTCACCAACCCGCACCCGCTGGCGACGGTTGGTCAGAAAGTCAAGGACCCACCTTACTATTTGAGTGGGAATCTGCAACTCCTGCAGCTTCTTCATCAGAATGTGCCTCTGCATTGTGTTGAATGCATTGGAGAAGTCAGCGAACAGCACCCTAGCAGAACAGCCAGGTTTCTCCAGATGCTCCAGCAGCCGGTGAAGCATCCTCTACACTCCTAGATGCTTGATAGGCGAACTGAAGTGGGTCTAGGGAGGGGTCAACAAAAGGCATCAGATTCTTGAGCATGATTTTTTCAAGGCATTTCATGGGTAGGGGGGTAAGGGCAACGGGTCGGAAATTGTTAAGTTCTGTGGGTTTAGGCTTTTTAGGGACAGGAACGATGGTTGAAGATTTCCAGATGGTGGGAACCACTCCGAAATCCACAGATGATTTTCTTGAATAAGAATAGATAATATTGGTTTCGACACTGCATGTTATAAGCTGTATTAAACGATGTACTTAACCATCATTGTTTAGAAACCATTACCTTATAGAACTCTAGGCAAACATGTGATTGTCCTCTGTCTTTCTGTAATGTAATAGACATATGTTGTTGAAATACGAAGAATGAACCCCAGTCTTCCTAGACCAATCTCGAAGATTCCCTGATAAATCAATAACATCCTGAATTTTTTTTAATCTTTTATGTTATATTGCACTCTAATACTTCTGTTTTCTGAAACTTTTCTTCTCTTGATGTTATATAGGATTCTTTATCGTTGTTTTTACATTTTTGTCTATATTTTGGTCAGTTCAACATCATAAAGTAGTCCACACACAAAAGGAGCATCTTTTATGTTGGTGTAAATTCGATATTTATTTTGCAGGATTTCATCAACGTTAATATCATATCACTCACATGACCTTTACTTCATCATATGTGTCCAAAATGATGAATGAAAATAACACATTCATTTTTACTGGCTTGATTTGCTTCAAATAAAAATATTTCAGATATTTCTCTGGTTCTTTAATGGATATACAAAACATATAAGAATATTTAGAAATTAGCTTTGATCAACTGGTTGATACTCTGCACAAACGGTATTAATAATTTTGATTCTTTGTACGACAGTTTTGCTACAACTTAAACATTCATTGTCTTCATGTTATAAATCGACACATCACTTAAAAGTTACGGTAACATGAAATTGGAGTGGGATGATTCTCACACCACAATGATACCAAATCTTAAGGGTGCGACGATGATCACGTTGCTTCCAGTTGTGAGTGACAATTTTACTGCAACCATCCAACCTACGTATTCAGTGCACGGTCATTTGACAACTGTCAGCCATAACACGTCACTTCAGGATGGGTGTATTGAAGTCAGATTTAGTGAGATGGAGTTCATACCTTGGGACAATCCTGACAACATTATTAGTGAGGAGACTGAAAAAATCATTGATACAGTTAAAAACAACATGCTTGCATTTCTTTTCCTGATTGGTGGACCAGCCAACGTTGTCAACATGGCAGTTTTCTACAGACAGGGCCTTAAAGGATCGTGTCATCTGTGTCTCTTTGCCTTGTCTTTAGCTGATGTAGTGCACTTAGTTGTGTCCATGTTGCTTCATGGAGAGCAACTATATTTACAGTTCACATCGACGGAAAGATACGGTCCTATGATAACATTCCTTATGGATATAAATTTTGCAGGATTTACGGGACTTTATCTTGTTTCTACAGTCTTGTCTGCCATCATTGCCTTAGAAAGATGCTACTGTGTCCTCAGACCAATGAAAATACAGACTCTGATGCGCACTAGAACAATGGCTGCTATCATTGTGGCTGTGTATGTGATAGTATTAAGCCTGTTTCTCATTGCGGCATTTCGATATCGTATTGGGTGTATTTATGATTCTGAATCTGGTGTGGTGTTAAAGACATTTATAGGTGGAAAATTGTATAGTGAGCACAAAGAATTAGTTGACCTTCTGGATGGGTACGTGTTTGGTATTGCCCTTCCGGGATCGTAATGGTAGTGGTGATGACATCAACGATAATTACTGCCGTGAAACTTCGTCAGATTGTGACTTGGCGTGCTGGCACTTCGTCATCACTTTCCCAACGGGAAGTGGCTTTGACCAAGATGCTGGTCGGTAACTCCATTTTGTTCCTGGCTTGTGTGTGTCCTGTTGCACTGTGTCACCTGTTGTGGCTGTTTTTCCCTGAAATGAATTCTGGGCGACGCCATCATAATTTATACGTGGCATCTGTGTGGGTCGGTCATATATTCACGTTAATGAACTCCAGCTTCAACTTCTTTGTGTATTACACAATGAGTTCTCGATACAGGGAGACAGTTCACAGTTCTGCAGCCACAAGTAATAACATCAGGTTAAAAAGATGCTGCGTTCAATACTTACGAAAACATGACAAGTAGATGCAACTGAAAATATTTTACCCTCTCGGTTTTTTTCTTTCTAAACTCGTTTTTCGTGAATCTACCAATAAATGGTAGACCTTCTTCTCTCCTTCTGTCTTACTTTACAATGAACGCAGAAACTATACATAGCTTTAGTGAATAATGTTAACAACGTATACCAGTGGTGTCAAGAAACCGGATTGACAATCAACCCCACCAAAGCACAAACACAAGTTCTGCATCCTTGACAACAAAGCGGTGAGTGAAAAATATCCATCAGTTACGTTCAGAGGAACCACAATCGAGTGAACAAACAACTTACGCTATCTTGGCATCAGTTTTGATAGAATGTTAACCTTCAGAAAACATGTGGAAACCACTACACTTAAATGTAAAAAAGGCCTTTCAATCCTGAAAGCAATGGCAGCTAAAGGCATTGAACAACGTCTTCTCTTTCAACTATAACAAGCTGTAATACTGAGTGTCATCGATTATGGACTGGGCCTCACTACGTTGTCACAGACAAACCTGCTAAAACTAGAAACAATACAAAACGAAGCAACGAGAGTGATCCTCGGAACCACAAAAAATTCACCCACGGAGGGCTATGCGATACCTGATCAACCTCCCTTCAATACAGTCAAGACAACACAAAATAGAACAGGTCAAGGTATATATCAGGGCATTGGAGAACCCAGAAAACCCACTCAACCAGATAGTCGGAACAGTAAAAGCAACAGACTCCATCATGGAAAATCATGGATGGGACAGGCAGAAGACTCCGTTCAGCATGTGTGTCAACTGACAGAACTCAAAGGGACAAAGGAATGGGAAAAACATCCAAACTGTTTCAACAATCTGTACAAAACTATCATACCGCAAAGTGTAGGGAGATACTGTTGTGAAGGGCCACGAAGGGAAAACAAATGCAGAAATTGAGCTTCTCATGGAGCAACAAAACTGCAACCCCAAAGATATAATCATATACACGGATGACTCAGTCACCAAAACAAGTCTGGGTGGGGCTTCACTGTCAAACAGAATGAAAACACCCGAACATGAAGAAAATGCTACACATATCACAATTGCCAGTCTAACGATGGAAATTGAGGCAGCCACACATGCTCTACAATGGTTAACCTCACTGGGCATGAAAGAAACCAAGTCTTCATCCTGACTGATTCGATGATTCTACTTCAAAAAGTGCAAAATGGAGTAGGGACCCTAGAATAGCACAAAGCAATGAACAATATCGACCTAAAAAATATCATGTGGATCCATTGCCCTAGATACGGGCTGATGAACTTGCAGGCAATGCTATTACAACAAAAATTCTCCATCTGGGAAAGTCTGAAGTCCTCAGACACCTTAAATCATACCTTCATGAACAAAATGTGAGTCATTATACTATCGAACGTCTTACCCAAAAAGGAATAGATAGAGGAAGTGGCCGGAAATCCGCTATGAAAGGAAAAACAAGAGCTATCACAATCACACCAACATTGGTATCATCTCAAAAGTAACACTGCACAAACTCTTATAGCGTTGAATGGAAAATGTTTGGGCTTTTCCTGAAACAGAGATAAAGGAAAGGTGAAGGAAAGGAAAAGACAACTGGAAAACAAGCAACTTTGCTAAATTATTTGTGTTTGTGTTTGTGTTTGTGTTTGTAAGCTATTTGTTGATTGTTATCCAGGTATGTCTGTGTCCCAGAAGTGGAAGAGTTTGTGTGTCTTGTGAAAAATATGTAGCCAGGAGTCAGTTGATGTCTGGTCCCTTCTGCTACAGTCGGTTTGCAGTTAGGGTTGTTAGGGCCAGTCTCTGTCCCGTGTTCACTTGTAGTTGGACGTTGTGTCTTAGAACGGAAGAGTTTCTGCGTGTCTGTTGTTTAAGGCAGGAGTTTAACTCTTTCAGCCTTGTGCCCGACAAATTGTCGGGTGTGACTGATCGCCTCTCAGCTCCGTCACCCGACAAATTGTCAGGCGCACACACCCACTCACTTTCGGTTTCATTTGTATGAATATTCATTACGGAAGGGACGTTACTCCGTCACTTTTCCCTTCTGATAACTTCGAAGATTCCGCCAAGTCATTTTGAAGCAATTTGACGCAGTTTTTTTTTTTTTTTTTTTTTGTTTTTTTACGTCAAGATGATTAAACAAGATCACTACACAGTGCAACAAGTTTTGGATGAAATCCTCCTCCATAAAGGCAGTGACTTTGAGCCTGAAACAGAAGAAACGGCCTCTAATCGAGTGTATCTTCGTTGATCAGCACTTCACTCAACAAAGAGCCCTCGCAACGACCGAAAATTGATGAAATTGATGAAACGGAGGTGGCAAATCAACCATCAACATCAAGTGGTCGTGTTCATATTGATGCTTCTAGAATTCTCCGACATACTGTACAGCAAGAAAGCGACTGTGACAGTGATAATGAGAATGAAGGCTCCTTTTGCGATGCCTAAGGCAGTATGAGTAAGCAACAGATTTCAAGAAGCCCAAGACTGGAAGAGGGCCGCCAGATTGCAATACATGGTATCACGATACCATTTGAAACGCATTGGAGCTGAGTCTGCTGTTTTGAAAGGTGTTAGAACTCCAGGTGAGTACAAATATTTTGTAGGTCAACAGTATTTGTTTGCTTTTTGACACGTGTGTGAACAATGTAGTAGTGGTATGGGCTATTGTCAGCTATGAAGCCTTGTTATGCTTCTTCTTAGTATAAAACTAGTACACTGCATCTGATTACATTCAGTTTACATACAATATTGTCAGCTATGAAGCCTTGTTATGCTTCTTCTTAGTATCAAACTAGTACACTGCGTCTGATTACATTCAGTTTACATACAATATTGTCAGCTATGAAGCCTTGTTATGCTTCTTCTTAGTATCAAACTAGTACACTGCATCTGATTACATTCAGTTTACATACAATTTTTGTCAGCTATGAAGCCTTGTTATGCTTCTTCTTAGTATCAAACTAGTACACTGCATCTGATTACATTCAGTTTACATACAATATTGTCAGCTATGAAGCCTTGTTATGCTTCTTCTTAGTATCAAACTAGTACACTGCGTCTGATTACATTCAGTTTACATGCAATTTCACGAAAATGCCAATATTTCAGTGTGTGAAAGTAGCTTTCAGCAACGATCAGATGTGTGTGTGTGTGTGTGTGTGTGTGTGTGTGTGTGTGTGTGTGTGTGTGTGTGTGTGTGTGTGTGTGTGTGTTGTTGTGTGTGTTGTTTGTTAGGGTACATAGGCTTTTTATTATTTTTTCATTTAATTTTCATATTTCATTTATTTTTGTTTAATTCATTTTTTTATTTTACCACATTTTCTTGTTTCTTTAATGTTTTTGTATTTCATCAGATATGTTTTGCAGATGACATACTGGAGCTGCTAACGACACATAAGCATCAAGAGGTCACCATATAGTTCCAGAGCATATTCCCAAACACAAGCATACACACCAGTGATGACAGCCTTCCAGCTATTTAAAAGAGAGAGAGAGAGAGAGAGAGAGAGAGAGAGAGAGAGAGAGAGAGAGAGAGAGAGAGAGAGATGCAGTTTGACTGATTGCATTTTCTGTTCTTTTTATCAGAGGAAGAAAAAGGATGACTTGGGCAAGAAAGAAGCGATTCACAGTGTTTGTATTAATGAAGTAAAAAATGTAACATTTGTTAACTTGCTACTTGTCAGCTGTAGTTCTCTGTATCTTGATCATATCTGAAATAAAAGTTGTTTGTTACGGTATATAAACAATAGTGCCAATATATGTTTGTGTACTCTACATCTTGATCATACTTGAAATAAATTATTTTTATGATATATACTTGAATAGTTTCAATTTATTTTTGTACAGATGTAACTGTGTGGACAAGCATGAAGAACCAATTACAGTACATTGCTGTTACAAAGTACATTCCATGCATTGATGAAAACAAATGACAAACACACCATGTATGTAAATAATAATAGGTGCATTGCCTGTTTGTGGCTATGTTTATAGTTGGATGGCTTTGAAAATTATAGTCTGTGGTCCTTTTGGGGGTGCAAAGTTTATTATTGTGTAACCTATTTGTGTAAAGTTACAGCCAGTTAAGGTCATTATACACAAGTCATTCTATTTTTAGTGAGAAGATTTGGAATTTACAACAGCACCAAAGTAGACTCTTGCAATTCAAGCTGGCATGAACTGTTCACTATCTACATTTCCATTAGCTGCCACAGCTTCTTTAGCATCATCTTCCATACCATGGCCAGTCTGGGATAGCAATGGTATGTAGCATGATGCAGGCCTTGATAATCTGGCAAACTGTTGTTACTGGAGAGTATCTGAAAATACAAGAAACATGCACACAGGAGAAAAGAACAAGGAAAAGCAAGCAGAGGGAAATAGAATGAAAAGAAATACAAGAATTCAAGATCCCTTAGCTTTCTTTTTAACTTCTTTTTTTTTCTTTGTTCCTCCTCTGAGTCATCATCCATACTTTGTTTCATGTGAGAAATTTGTTCAAATGTTTTCAGTAGCTCTTGTTGAGAATATTTAGACTGACATGGTGGCACAATTGTATGTCTGTCACACACACACACACACACACACACACACACACACACACACACACACACACACACACACACACACACACGCACGCACACACACACACACACACACACACACATACAGAGAGAGAGAGAGAGAGAGAGAGAGAGAGAGAGAGGATTGTAACACACATAAATGAATTTATTTATTTAATTATTCATCAATTTGTTAGAGTTAACTCTTTCACCATCTCAGTCTATCCATCAGTTTCATACTGGTAGCAGGTGGGTAGACTGAAGGTAATAAAAGGTTTAAGAAGGTAATCAGTGTTAGAGGCACACCATTAAACAGACAACCACACACACATACATAAATATGTGCACAGTCTCAGTCTCAAACACACAAAGAATATATGTATGTACTAACACATGCAGACATACACTGATACAGCTTTACTGTCATACCACTGGACTTTTTGTTGTCATGAGAATACAAATCAAATCAAATCATGTGGCTTTAAACCCTGTGAACCACAAAGGGCCATATCTGGGCTCATGCAAATGCAAGAATAACAAGACAAAAAAACAACAACATAAAACATTACTCTGGCACAAACAATTGAAACATTCATTCATTCATTCATTCATTCATTCTCTCTCTCTCTCTCTCTCTCACACACACACACACACAGAGAGAAAGAGAGAGAGAGAGAGAGAGAGAGAGAGAGAGAGAGGAGAGAGAGAGAGAGAGAGAGAAACTAATACACACAATCACAAACTGTGTTTCTGCTGTTTAACGTCATGCAAGCATGATGTAAATTTATGTTTTACGTATTTAGAACCAAACTCAGTAAGCTTAGAAAAACTTACTAAACCAAAGTGCTTCTCGCTTACATTGGCTGTTTTGGGGGCGTTTAGATCTGTTTTACTGTGTTTACTTTCTTCTTTTTTTAGACACGTGTGCCATATGTACTACAACTGCCATACTGCTTGCTCTATTCCTTTCGTAAAGTTTGGTCTTACCACAATAAGTGTATATGTTGACTAGCGATAAGAAGTGTTTTACAAGAAGCCTTAACAATAGTGTTATCTCTCTCCCTGACAAACTAAGCCCCAGAGACGAGGAGGAGAGGAGAAGGTATCTCTCTTATGATCGTATATAAAGTAACATGCTCTATATAACAAGTGTTGCAATCAACAGGGTACAGTCCATTCAAGTGCAGTGTTTATAACACAGTCACTTTATTAACAATTGAAATACAAGTTATTAACTTACCTCAGTTCGGCACACACGCTATACCGCCTTCTCTTCCTCCCTCCAGTCGTGGTGAAAACTCGTCAATAATTTCCAACAGT
>JAPXFY010000022.1:2406592-2494092 GCA_030674185.1 Monoplex corrugatus | reverse complement strand
TACCATCACACAGACCTTTAACCAGCATACCCATTATTACTGAGAACAGGCTGGGTTCTGTAGAGACAGACCTACCATCACACACACCTTTAACCAGCATACCCATTATTACTGAGAACAGGTGGGTTCTGTAGAGGCAGACCTACCATCACACACACCTTTAACCAGCATACCCTTTATTACTGAGAACAGGTGGGTTCTGTAGAGACAGACCTACCATCACACACACCTTTAACCAGCATACCCATTATTACTGAGAACAGGTGGGTTCTGTAGAGACAGACCTACCATCACACAGACCTTTAACCAGCATACCCATTATTACTGAGAACAGGTTGGGTTCTGTAGAGACAGACCTACCATCACACAGACCTTTAACCAGCATACCCATTATTACTGAGAACAGGCTGGGTTCTGTAGAGACAGACCTACCATCACACAGACCTTTAACCAGCATACCCTTTGCACAAAACCTTGGCATAGGAGATAAGACCCAACAAAACAGACCAATAAAAACAAAAGGATACAACAAACAAAGCAAAAAAAGCAAACAAAAAATGTCCGGTATTATTCACACACACACACACACACACACACACACACACACACACACACCAACAACACACACACACACACACACTACACACACACACACACACACACACACACAACACACACAACACACACACAACACACACAAAAACACACACACACACACACACACACACAAATGAGCACCCGCGCATGCCCTCTGTCTGTCTGTCTGTTCTCTCTTTCTCTCTCTTTCTCTCTCTTTCTCTCTCTCCCCTGTCTCTCTCCCCTGCCCAAGTGTTGTTTCTGAGCACAAACGGGTCGCGACACATCATAAAGAATATCAGGAAAACTTGGAACCGTGTTCCGCCTCCGTCTATTGTTTCAATGCATATCTAAATGGAAGGGAAACACGGTTCCAGCCCTTCTTATCGTAAAAATATGTTGGTCGATTTTCGATGATTTTTACCACTCTGTTACCATATTTGTAAATTCACCTTATAACAGGGAGCACAGCAGAGCAGTGCAGTATCTGAGAAAACATGTCCTGAAAATCAACGAAAACCACAGTTACACAAAACAGAACAAGAACACATATTTGACATTACAAGCTCAGAGAACATAGGCCAACTGCCCTTTTTCGAGCATATACAAAAGAACGAAAAGTAAATCAAAATAAAAAGAAAAAACAAAACTTCTCAACTTTCTTGACTTTACGTTGAACAGAGCTTAAATGCACAGTACAACATGGGAGATAATTCCTACGTGACTCTCAAGAGTTATGTTCTTTGATTAACTACAGACATAAGACGAAATGAAGATTTCACAGAAAACGTGACATCATACGAAAACGATCTAAGTTATCATTTTTGCAATACGTTGTTTGATATGATGTCATTGTTCCTTGTATACATCGTTTTTTGTACGATGTCACGTTTTCTGTCATTGTCGTATTATGTCGTTTCTTTTTGATGTCATCGTTTTTTCTTTCCTTTTTTCATTACGTCATTCTTCGTATGATGTCACGTTTTCTGTCATTGTTCTCGTAGTAAGTCTTTTCTTTTGATGTTATCGTTTTTGTTGTTGTTGTTTTTTTTTACGTCGTTTTTCGTATGCTGTCACGTTTTCTGTCATTTTTCTAAATTCGGCTCGAACTTATACAGTTCCTCCCATCAGTTTATTGTAACTGCAGAAAGAAGGGAGTGTTATGGAGGCTACACATGGGTCGCACATTCTACGCTCACACAAGAAGCACAATGGTGCCAACCGTGTGAAGAGCTAGTTCGCATCTCCATGCTGAAAACATGACATGAGACTTGAACACCACTGAGGCATGTGGTGTGATGTGGAACAGTATGAGTGATGTGGGATAAAACCACCACTTGAGGCATGGATGTGGTGTGATGTGGAACAGAATGAGTGATGTGGGATAAACACCACTGAGGCACATGGTGGTGGTTGTGATGTGGAAACCATGAAAGGTTGATGTGGGAGATGTTGGGATAAACACCACTGAGGCATGGTGTGATGTGGAACAGAATGAGTGATGTGGGATAAACACCACTGAGGCACGTGGTGTGATGTGGAACAGTATTAGTGATGTGGGATAAACACCACTGAGGCATATGTGGTGTGATGTGGAAACAGAATTGAGATGATGTGGGATAAACACCACTGAGGCATGTGGTGTGATGTGGAACATGTTAATGAGGGGGATGTGGTGGTATTAAACACCACTGAGGCATGTGGTGTGATGTGGAACAGTATAGTATGTGGGATAAACACCACTGAGGCAGTGGTGTGATGTGGAACAGAATGAGTGATGTGGGATAAACACCACTGAGGCACATGATGTGATGTGGAAACAGAATGAGTAATGTGGAATAAACACCACTGAGGCCATGGTGTGATGTGGAACAGTATAGTGATGTGGGATAAACACCACTGAGGCATGTGGTGTGATGTGGAACAGTATGAGTGATGTGGATAAACACCACTGAGGCATGTGGTGTGATGTGGAACAGTATGAGTGATGTGGATAAACACCACTGAGACACGTGACACGTTGGAACAGTGAAAGAAAACATTTGTCTTGTCTCAAGAAAGATAAAGGAGACAGTCACAGAGACACAACAAGAGACAGAGACAGAGACAGAGACAGACAGAGACGTTCTGGACCCCTTGCCATAAAGTCTCCTGGTGACACCCTAGGACCGGACATTGGCATCAGCTGGACATGGTCATCATCGATAGAACTGCCCTCAACAGTGAACCGCTCACACGTTGTCTTCACAGTGCCAGCTGAGGCACATACCATTTCACGGTGTGTAGCAAGCTACAGCAGAAACTGAAGACGACCCACCACATCAAGCAGAAAGCACGCCCACACATCAACACCACAAGGGCAGCCAACCTAGAGTTTTGAACGGAACTCAAAGACCAAATGGAATGGGCTTTCAAAGTAAATACAGCCACCATGAACATGGAGGAGAGGTGACAATTTATCTGTGACATTAACCGCCACACCACCATGTCATCCTTTGCTTTCAGTTTCAGTTTCTCAAGATGACGTCTCCGCGCTCGGAACGAATTCCATATGCACTAACGTCACAGGTGGTATGTGTATGGTGATCATGGCGCAAGCCTTAAGCCTGCACATAAACCCATGAACTGGCCAGGTCCTGAGGCCCCACCTAGTCTATATTTTGTACTGGTATTTTATCAGCCTACCACTGGAAAATCTTGGTTACATGTAAATGATGTGTATGTGTGTATCTTACCTTCAAAAAAGGAACATTATATAAAATATATAAAGTAAGTAAATAAATAAATAATAAAAGGTCTGAATCACACCACAACTAGCTATTCTGTATAAACTCGTCTCACATGACAGAACTCCCCCTACCCCCACCTCAGTCAGTGTCAGTACACAAAGTCTCAGCCGTCTATCAACTAGGTGAAGACAATATTTCATTAATCATAGATAGGTATGTAAGTAAGTAAGTAAGTAAGTAAGTAAGTAAGTAAGTAAGTAAGCGAATAAATAAATACAAAATAAAGGAGTATGTAGATAAATAAACAGGTAAGAGATGAAAATAACAAATAACAGTAAATACATGCATATACCCACAATGCCGCACACGGACATACACACATACATTCATATATACACACCCACATCGACACAGCATGATGGCCGACAACAACAGCTACAACAACAACAGCAACAACAACAGCAACAACAACAACAGCTACAACAACAAAAGCAACAACAACAACACCAGCAAAGAGGAGACACCCGTATATATGAGTCGTACATATCATGAAAAACTTTCAGACATATCTGGATTACAGTCAAAAAACTTTCAGACATATCTGGATTACAGTCAAAAAACTTTCAGACATATCTGGATTACAGTCAAAAAACTTTCAGACATATCTGGATTACAATAAAAAAACTTTCAGACATATCTGGATTTTGACATAATACCAATGTTGGTCTGATTAATGATAGCTCTTGTTTTTTTCCTTTCAGAGTGGATTTCCGGCCACTTTCTATATCTGGTCCTTTATTGATAAGACGTTCGATGGTATGATGACTCACATTTTGTTCACAAATGTATGATTTAAAGCGTCTAAGGACCTCATATTTTCCCAGATGGAGAATTTTGTTGTAGTGGCATTGCCTGCAAGTTTATCGGCCCGTTCACTTCCCTTAACACCAGCGTGTCCATGACAGTAGATTCACGTGAGACTTTGTATATCGACACTCTTCATTGCTTTGTGCCGTTATGGGGTCCCTACTCCATTTTGCACTTTTTGAAGTAGATTCATTGAGTCAGTCAGGATGAAGGCTTGGCCTTCTTTGATGTCATCATCCAGTGAGGTTAGCCAATGTAGTGCATGTGTGACTGCCTCAATTTACATCGTCAGACTGGAGGTTGTGATATCACATGTAACGTTCTCTTCATGTTTGGTGTTTCCATTCTGTTTGACAGTGAAGCACCATCCAGGTTTGTTATTGGTGACTGATCCATCCGTGTATATGATTACATCTTTGGGGTTGCAGCTCAGTTGTTCCATGAGTAGCTTAATTTCTGCATCTGTTTTCCCTTCTGGACATTCGCAACAGTGTCTCCCTAGAATTTTGGGTATGGTAGTTTTGTACAGATGTTTGAAATGGTTTGGATGTTTTCCCCATTCCTGTGTCCCTTTGAGTTCTGTCAGTTGACACACATACTGAATGGAGTCTTCTGCCTGTCCCATCCGTGATTTTCCACATTGGAGTCTGTAGCCTTTTGCTGTTCCGACCATCTGGTGGAATGGCTTTTTTCGGTTCTCCGATGCCAAATGTCATCCTTTGGGAAGAAGAAGAAGATGAACCAAGACAGATTTCAGGCTCCACTTTCAGAGATGAAATCTATCATTAGCGTAGGGGAAATAACGGAAAGAGTGAGTTGGGTGTGTGTGTGTGTGAAATAACGGGAAGAGTGTTAAGTTGTGTGTGTGTGGGGGGGGGGGGGAAATAACTGGGAGAGTGTTGAGTTGGGTGTGTGTGTGTGTGAAATAACAGGGAGAGTGTTAAGTTGTGTGTGTGTGTGGGGGGGGGGGGAATAACGGGGAGAGTGTTGAGTTGGGTGTGTGTGTATGTGGGGGAAATAACGGGGAGAGTGTTGAGCTGTGTGTGTGTGTGTGGGGGGGGGGGGAAATAACGGGGAGAGTGTTGAGTTGGGTGTGTGGGGAAATAACGGGGAGAGTGTTAAGTTGTGTGTGTGTGTGGGGGGGGAGGGAATAACGGGGAGAGTGTTGAGTTGGGTGTGTGTGTGGGAAATAAAGGGGAGAGAGTGTTGAGTTGTGTGGGGGGGGGGGGGGGGGCAGAAATAACGGGGAGAGTGTTGAGTTGGGTGTGTGTGGGGGAAATAACGGGGAGAGTGTTGAGTTGGGTGTGTGTGTGTGTGTGGGGGGGGGGGGATAACGGGGAGAGTGTTGAGTTGGGTGTGTGTGGGGGGAAATAAAGGGGAGAGTTTGAGTTGGGGGTGTGTGTGTGTGGGGGGGGGGAAATAAAGGGGAGAGTGTTGAGTTGGGGTGTGTGTGTTGGGGGGGAAATAAAGGGGAGGAGTGTTGAGTTGGGGGTGTGTGTGTGGGAAATAACGGGGAGAGTGTTGAGTTGGGTGTGTGTGGGAAATAACGGGGAGAGTGTTGAGTTGGGTGTGTGTGGGAAATAACGGGGAGAGTGTTGA
Source organism: Monoplex corrugatus (assembly GCA_030674185.1). NCBI lineage: Eukaryota > Metazoa > Mollusca > Gastropoda > Littorinimorpha > Ranellidae > Monoplex > Monoplex corrugatus. The sequence goes on along the minus strand of JAPXFY010000022.1, from coordinate 2,488,321 downwards.
GTTGGGTGTGTGTGGGGAAATAACGGGGAGAGTGTTGATTTGGGTGTGTGTAGGAAATAACGGGGAGAGTGTTGAGTTGGGGTGGTGTGTGTGTGTGGTGTGGGGGGGGGGGGGAAATAACGGGGAGAGCGTTGAGTTGGGTGTGTGTGTGTGTGTGTGAGGTGGGGGGAAATAAAGGGGAGAGTGTTGAGTTGGGGTGTGTGTGTGGGGGGGGGGGGGGAAATAAAGGGGAGAGTGTTGAGTTGGGTGTGTGTGTGTGGGGGAAATAAAGGGGAGAGTGTTGAGTTGGGGGTGTGTGTGTGTGTGGGGGGGGGAAATAAAGGGGAGAGTGTTGAGTTGGGGGGGTGTGGAGGGGGGGGAAATAACGGGGAGAGTGTTGAGTTGGGTGTGTGTGTGGGAAATAACGGGGAGATGTGATGTGAGTTGGTGTGTGTGTGTGTGTGGGGGGGGGGGAAATAACGGGGAGAGTGTTGAGTTGGGTGTGTGTGTGGGGGGGGGGGGGAATAACGGGGAGAGTGTTGAGTTGGGTGTGTGTGTGGGAAATAAAGGGGAGAGTGTTGAGTTGGGTGTGTGTGTGGGGGGGGGGGAATAAAGGGGAGAGTGTTGAGTTGGGTGTGTGTGGGAGGAATAACGGGGAGAGTGTTGAGTTGGGTGTGTGTGTGTCGGGGGGGGGGGGATAACGGGGAGAGTGTTGAGTTGTGTGTGTGTGTGTGTCGGGGGGGGGGGGGGGGAGATAACGGGGACAGTGTTGAGTTGAGTGTGTGTGGGGGAAATAAAGGGGGAGAGTGTTGAGTTGTGTGTGTGTGTGTCGGGGGGGGGGGGGGTGATAACGGGGACAGTGTTGAGTTGAGTGTGTGTGGGGGAAATGAAGGGGAGAGTGTTGAGTTGTGTATGTGTGTGGTCGGGGGGGGGGGGGGATAACGGGGACAGTGTTGAGTTGGTGTGTGTGGGGGAAATAAAGGGTGAGAGTGTTGAGTTGGGTGTGTGTGGGGGGGGGGGAATAACGGGGACAGTGTTGAGTTGGGTGTGTGTGAGAAATAACGGGGAGAGTGATTTGGGTGTGTGTGTGAGAAATAACGGGGAGAGTGATTTGGGTGTGTGTGGGAAATAACGGGGAGATTGAGTTGGGTGTGTGTGGGGAAATAACGGGGAGAGTGATTTGGGTGTGTGTGGGAAATAACGGGGAGAGTGTTGAGTTGGGTGTGTGTGGGGGGGGGGATAACGGGGACAGTGTTGAGTTGGGTGTGTGTGAGAAATAACGGGGAGAGTGATTTGGGTGTGTGTGAGAAATAACGGGGAGAGTGATTTGGGTGTGTGTGGGAAATAACGGGGAGATTGAGTTGGGTGTGTGTGGGGAAATAACGGGGAGAGTGATTTGGGTGTGTGTGGGAAATAACGGGGAGAGTGTTGATGTTGGGTGTGTGTGTGGGAAATAACGGGGAGAATGAAAGTTGGGTGTGTGTGGGAAATAACGGGGAGAGTGATTTGGGTGTGTGTGGGAAGTAACGGGGAGAGTGTGAGTTAGGTGTGTGTGTGGGAAATAACGGGGAGATGATGAGTTGGGTGTGTGTGGGAAATAACGGGGAGAGTGGTGAGTTTGGTGTGTGTGGGAAATAACGGGGAGAGTGTTGAGTTGGGTGGTGTGTGAGAAATAACGGGGAGAGTGAGATGGGTGTGTGTGGGGAAATAACGGGGAGAATGATGAGTTTGGTGTGTGTGTGGGAAATAACGGGGAGAGTGTTGAGTTGGTGTGTGTGGGAAATAACGGGGAGAGTGTTGAGTGGGGTGTGTGTGTGGGAAATAACGGGAGAGGTGAGATGGGTGTGTGTGGGGAAATAACGAGGAGAGTGTTGAGTGGGGTGTGTGTGGGAAATAACGGGGAGAGAGAGATGGGTGTGTGTGGGAAATAACGGGGAGAGTGTTGAGTTGGGTGTGTGTGGAAATAACAGGGAGAGTGTTGAGTTGGGTGTGTGTGGGAAATAACAGGGAGAGTGTTGAGTTGGGTGCGAAATAACGGGGAGAGTGTTGAGTTGGGTGGGAAATATCAGGGAGAGTGTTGAGTTGGGTGGGAAATAACAGGGAGAGTGAGTGGGGTGTGTGTGAGAAATAACGGGTAGAGTGACTTGGGTGTGTGTGTGAAATAACGGGGAGAGTGTTGAGTTGGGTGTGTGTGTGAAATAACGGGGAGAGTGTTGAGTTGGGTGTGTGTGGGAAATAATAGGAGAGTGTTGAGTTGGGTGTGTTTGAAATAACGGGGAGAGTGTTGAGTTGGGTGTGTGTGGGAAATAACGGGGAGAGTGTTGAGTTAGGTGTGTTGGGGAAATAACGGGGGAGAGTGAGTGGGGTGTGTGTGTGTGGGGGGGGGGAATATCGGGGAGAGAGAGTTGTGTGTGTGTGTGTGGGAAATATCGGGGAGAGCGAGTTGGGTGTGTGTGTGTGGGAAATATCGGGGAGAGCGAGTCGGGTGTGTGTGTGTGGGAAATATCGGGGAGAGTGAATGGGGTGTGTGTGGGGAAATAACGGGGAGAGCGAGTTGGGTGCGTGTGGGAAATAACGGGGAGAGTGAGTTGTGTGTGTGTGGGAAATAACGGGGAGAGTGTTGAGCTGGGTATGTGTGTGAAATAACGGGGGAGTGTTGAGCTGGGTGTGTGTGGGAAATAACGGGGAGAGTGAGTTGGGTGTGTGTGGGAAATAACGGGGAGAGTGTTGAGCTGGGTGTGTGTGGGAAATAACGGGGAGAGTGAGTTGGGTGTGTGTGGGAAATAACGGGGAGAGTGAGTTGGGTGTGTGTGTGGGAAATAACGGGGAGAGTGAGTTGGGTGTGTGTGTGGGGGGAATAACGGGGAGAGTGAGTTGGGTGTGTGTGTGTGTGGGGGGGGGAATAATGGGGAGAGCGAGTTGGGTGTGTGTGTGTGGGAAATATCGGGGAGAGTGAGTGGGTGTGTGTGTGTGGGGGAAATAACGGGGAGAGTGAGTTGGGTGTGTGTGTGTAGGAAATAACGGGGAGAGTGAGTTGGGTGTGTGTGGGAAATAACGGGGGAGAGTGAGTTGGGTGTGTGTGGGAAATAACGGGGAGAGTGAGTTGGGTGTGTGTGGGAAATAACGGGGAGAGTGAGTTGGGTGTGTGTGTGTGTGTGGAAATAACGGGGAGAGTGAGTGGGGGTGTGTGTGGGGGAAAATCGGGGAGATTGAGTTGGGTGTGTGTGGGGGGGGCGGAAATAACGGGGAGAGTGAGTGGGGGAAATAACGGGGAGAGTGAGTGGGGGTGTGTGTGTGGGGGAAATAACGGGGAGAGTGAGTGGGGTGTGTGTGTGGGGGAAATAACGGGGAGAGTGAGTGGGGTGTGTGGGGGGGAAATAACGGGGAGAGTGAGTGGGGTGTGTGTGGGGGAAATAACGGGAAGAGTGAGTGGGGTGTGTGTGTGTGGGAAATAACGGGGAGAGTGAGTGGGGTGTGTGTGTGGGGGGGGGGGGAATAACGGGGAGAGTGAGTGGGGTGTGTGTGTGGGGGGGGGGGGGGAATAACGGGGAGAGTGAGTGGGGTGTGTGTGTGGGGGGGGGAGATAACGGGGAGAGTGAGTGGGGTGTGTGTGTGTGGGAAATAACGGGGAGAGTGAGTGGGGTGTGTGTGTGGGGGGGGGGGGGGAAATAACGGGGAGAGTGAGTGGGGTGTGTGTTTTGGGGTTGGGGGTGGGGGATAACGGGCACAGTGAATTAGGATCAAGTAGTGATGGAGTCTATTCCCTTGGTGGTGATGTTGAATGTTATTTCTTCACTGGTACTGAGTTCTAAAAAGTGTGGTGTGTTCTGCAAGAAATCGTTGAGGTCTGTGCTTCCAATCCATCCAGTACTGCAACAGGTTTCGTTTAATTCCCCAGAGGGTCAGAGTACCTTCAGGTCAGTGCCTTCAGGAAGATTTATTTTACTTGAGATTTTTGTTTAAAGCCCAGCCGACTGTGTAGAGCCATATCAGGCTTATCTACACTAGAAGAAAATACAAGTAAATGGCTCTACTGTCTTTCAATGCTTCTACTGATAGGTCTAGTGGTACATTAACCTAGACAAGCCTTAAAATACTTTAGTTCTATACAACTGCTTGAAATGTTTGAGCTGGAGGGTCCGAAAAGACCATGTAATGCGATGACAGGTGATGAAAAGTGGATCACCTTCCATGGCAACTTAAAGAAGCCAACCAAATGTAGGACACTAATGACATGACAGTTGCACCAAGACCTGGTTTTGGTTTTTCAAAGTCAGTGTAAACTTTTGTCCAATTTCTACACCTCTAAAACGGTCAATATTTTCCCTGAAGAAGTCTACTCATACTGCTGGATATTCTATAGAAAATATTTTGCCCAAAGTTATGCAATCCATTTCTGCGCAGCATCAGAATGTGGGTACCAGTAAAAAGCTCTTTTTTGCATGACAACGCTTGTGTTCATAAAGCCAAAGTCACTATGACCTATCTACAACGCTTGTGTTCATAAAGCCAAGGTCACTATGACCTATCTACAACGCTTGTGTTCATAAAGCCAAGGTCACTATGACCTATCTACAAGAGCAATCCATTCTACTTCTTTTTGCATGAAAACGCTTGTGTTCATAAAGCCAAGGTCACTATGACACTGTGGCCTATCTACAAAAGCAATCCATTATAGTCCTCCCTTACCATCACGCAGTCCTAACTTAGCCCCATCTCACTGCTGGCCGTTTTCCCTTCTGCAGCAAAACCCGGTTGGCAAGACATTCTCAAGAATCCAGGATTTGGACAAAGCAATATGATGACAAATTACTACCATACCTCAATCAGATTATCAAAAAGCGTTTGGCTTTTGGCTGAGAAGGCTGAAACTGTGTGGAGACAGGAAGACTCAAAATTTCAAACTTGTAAGTTTGAGTTCTCCATTTTTGTTTGTGACAAGGCTTTTGGATCAGCCCTCAGATTTTTTAAATAATATTTATATTTCACATTTTTATATTCATTTCTATTCATATTATTTTGTCACAGCGGCTTTACCATTTGAAACTCGGGCTACATAAACACACACACACACACAAACACATGTATGTGCCCTCACATACACACACCTTCCAACACACACCACTACAACCAACATCATCATTAACCATTTATTGTCAGATTAACACAAAATTTCTACTGACATATCAAAATATACATAGAACTCAACATGGAAACAATTAAAACAAACAGAACACGAATTAAACTCAAGAAGCTTACCCCTCTAAAACTGTAAAATATGATCAAATGAGGAATTGAAATTGATTCAAAGACTGTATAACAAATGTAACTAAAAACTGAATACACACCACACACACAGTGTCACACACACACTCACACAGTGTCACACACACACACACAGTGTCACACACACACACACTCACACAGTTCACACACACACACACCTCACACAGTGTCACACTCACACAGTGTCACACACACAACACACACTCGCACAGTGCGTGATGCAGGGGCTTGCACACATATGCACAGACATTATCAAAGAATCCTATAGCAAGCCCCAAAGACATCAGCATGAAAAACTGGTTTTATTTAGATAAACCCAAAACAATTCAGAATCATTCACACATCAATATGCCTGTGGCATAACTCCAGTCTATTAGAAGAGATATTTACACACACACCACCATACATATCCCCTACATACACACATATACTCCTCACACACACATACCCTACACACACACACACATACCCCCTACACACACATATACCCTACACACACATACCCCTACACACACACATACCCCCTACACACACCATACCCTACACACACACATACCCCTACACACACATACCTCTACACACACCATACCCCTACACACACATCCCCTACACACACATATACCCCTACACACACATATCTACCCACACACACTACCCTCTACACACAAACCCTACACACACATATACCCCACACACCTACACAATACCCCTACACACACATACCCTACACACACACACATACCCTACACACACACACACTACCCTCTACACACACTACCTACACAACCTACACCACATACCCCTACACACCTACACACACTCCCTACACACACACTTTACACACACTACATCTATTCACTACACACTACTAACACACTCACACATATATCCTACACACATACCCTAACACACACAATACCACTACACACCCTAACACACATACCCTACACACACAACATAACCCACATACACACTACAAACACATGATCTAGGTCTCTTGCTAGCAGAAGACACCAATCATCCACAGTGATGTTGCTATGTTGTGAAGGTGTCTGTGAGATGGCACCATGTCCCGTATACCTCCGTCTGTAACACAACATAAAATTATACTGTAACACAACATAATTATACATGTAAAATGGCACAATGTCCCGTATACCTCCTGTCTGTAACACAACATAAAATTATACTGTAACACAACATTAATTATACTGTAACACAACATAATTATACATGTACACATATGGCACCATGTCCCGTATACCTCCATGTCTGTAACACATACAATTATACTGTAACACAACATAATTATACGTGTAACACAACATAATTATACATGTCAAATGGCACCATGTCCGTATACCTGTCTGTAACACAACATAATTATACTGTAACACAACATAATTATACATGTATGAATGGCACAATGTCCTGTATACCTGCTGTCTGTATCACAACATAATTATACATGTATGAATGGCACCATGTCCTGTTATACCTTGTGTGTAACACAACATAATTATACATGTATGAATGGCACCATGTCCTGTATACCTGCTGTCTGTAACACAACATAATTACACATGTATGAATCTTTATCAATCTCTGGTCTTGTCAGGACACACCAAGTGTTTTTATGTTATCATCATTAGTGTGTAAAGTCCAGCCAACTCCCCACTGCTTATCAGGGCTGTGACCATCTCAAACAAAACACACATCTCAACACATCAACGACCTTGGAAAAAACTAAACCTGCAAAAGAAAATTAAGTGCACACTCTACTGTCATGTACATAATTAACCCTTTGACTCCCGCACCTTATCAGCCAACTGCAAAAACTTAACCCTTTGATTCCCTCACCCTATCCAACAGCTTCCTGCAGGCTTTGATATCATGGTTGGTGATGCAGGACACTAGTGGACAGGGTGTGGGAATCAAAGGGTTAATGTAGAGATATACCCCTTGCATTGGCCAGTCTACAACATTTATTATCAGGGGGATTTAAACACAAACTGGAATACAAATCATACATATCATAAATGTAACTAATAGTCATCATTATCAGTCCCGTAGTCTGGTTGACCGTTGGGGCACCACTGAAGATTTTGCAACCAACTTCCTCCACTCCTCATAGTCCTCAGCTTTCCGCAGAATGATGTTCCATTCAAGGCCAGTCCACTCTCTGATATTGTCTTCCATCTTTTTCTCTGTCTGCTTCTTCGTCTTCCTCCCTGTACTGTTCCCTGCAAGACGGTCTTGGCCAGTCCAGATGATCGTGTGACGTGCCCGTACCACCTCAGTTTGCGTCTTATCACTGAAGTCAGGAGGTCTTCATACAGCCTGATGGCGTTTTCGATTCAGGTTTTCACTTCCTTATTGGTTATATGATCTTTGTACGAGATACCAAGGAGTTTGCGGAAGCATCTCATCTCCATTGCCTGTATCTTTCTTTCAAAGTCTGCTGTTATGGTCCATGTTTCGCATGCATACAAAAATATTGACATGACCAGGGAACGCATCAGTCTGATCTTGGAGCCAATAGTGATATTCTTGTCATTCCAGATGACTTTTAGCTTGGTCATTGCAGCTGTGGTCTGGGCAATCCTGGAAAGTACTTCGGGCTTTGATCCTTCATCTGATACTATAGCTCCCAGATATTTAAAGCTATGGATGGTCTCAAGTTTCTTGTTGTCTATGGTAATGTCAGTGCTGATGCCATTGGTATTATTTGTCATCAACTGGGTTTTCTCTGCACTGATCTGCATGCCATATGCTGTGGAGGCCTCATCAAGATGTTTTATCAAGCTGACCAGCTCTTGCTCTTGCCTAGCTAGTCCGTCAATGTTGTCAGCAAAACGCAAGTTTGTGATTGTTCTACCTCCGATGCTGAGCTGTTCTCTTGTGGTCTTCAAGTGCGTCAGCCATTATTCTCTCTAAGAAAATGTTAAAGACAGCGGGGGAGAGCAGGCATCCTTGGCGTACTCCAACTGTGGTTCGGAACCATTCTCCTATGTTGTTGTCATGGTAGACTGCACTGGTCGCCTTTTCGTAGAGGCATTCTATGATTCTGATCAGGTTGGCATTGATGTTGTACAGCCTCATGGTTGCCCACAAGGCTGTGTGCCAAACTCTATTGAATGCCTTCTTGAAGTCCATGAAGACGTGGTAAAGGCTTTGCTGGTGTTGCAGGTATTTCTCACAGAGCAATCTGAGGTTGAAAATTTGCTCTGTGGTACTTCTTCCTGGTCTGAAACCTGCCTGCTCTTCTTTTATTATCTCTTCAGCTTGTGGCTTCAGTCTACTCAGAAGGATTTTTAGCATGACCTTACTTGGATGGCTGATCAGGCTGATGGTACGGTAGTTTTGGCATAGTTGTAGGTTGCCTTTCTTGGGAGAGTGATGATCAGGGACTGGGTCCAAGGTGTTGGCCACTCGCCTGTCCGCCAGATCTTATTGCAGATGATGAGTAACATATCTATCATGGCCTCTCCTCCTGCCTGGACCAGTTCTGAGGGAATGTTGTCCACTCCTGCCGACTTGCCTTTCTTCAATGATTTTATTGCAGCTTCAACTTTTTCTCGCACGATGCGGTAGCTGTCATTGTTGGTTGATGGGAGAACGTCTAGCACCTTGGGATCTCCTGTTGTTGTGTGTGTATAATTCGGAGCAGTACTCAGTCCACCTCTTCAGAATATCTTGATCTTCTGTGAGACATTTCCCTGCTTTGTTCTGTATAGTAGTGGTTCTGCCTTGTTTTGAGCTTGTTAGTCCTTTCACAAGCTGGTAGGCTTTCTTGCTGTTATTTTCTGCAGGTTTGCTTCGATATCTTGGCATTGTTCTTCAATCCATGTCTCCTTTGCTTTCCTCATGCCCTCTTTGACTTGCTGGTTGGCTTCTCTGTATAGTTTAGCTCCTTCATCCGTACTCTTCTTTTGCTTTAGTTCTCTGCGTTTGTCGCTCAGCTTTAGTACTTCTTCCGTGACCCAGAGCATCTTTGTTGGTCGCTGTTTTCCAAGGATGTCGTTGGCTGCTTCGGTCACTGCAGTGTTGAAGTTGTTGATCAGAGTGTCTACTTTGGTGTCCCCATTGTCAAGGACGAGGAGAAGAGTAAACTTCCCTCCTATTGTTGCTTGGAAGTTTTCAACTATGTTGGGGTCTTTGAGCTTCTCAAGATTGAACTTGCTTCTTATGTTGCCCTGTTTCTTCATCCTCTGGTGGCGGAGTTTGAAGGTCATCATTACAAGCTCATGATCGCTTCCAATGTCGCTCCTGGAAAGCTCCTGGTCTTTACGATGTTAACACTTGACTGGAAGCGTCTTTTAACCATGATGTAATCGATCTGACTGTGGTATTTTTCTCCTGGGCTGTGCCATGTCCAGCGTCTAGATGGTTTGTGTGGACCGAACGTGTTCACCACCTTCAGGTCGTTGTAACTGGCGAATTCTAGGAGCCTCAAACCTCTTTCGTTGGTCTCAGGGTTGCAGTATTGGCCACATATCCCTTTCCAGTTATTGCGTTCATCCTCTCCAATCTTCGCATTCCAGTCGCCCTGCACTATAATGATGTCTTTCTTTGGCGTCTGATCTACGATTTCCTGCAGTTGATCATAGAAATCTTCGACAGCCTCGTCATCATAGTCAGTTGTTGAGGCATAAGCTTGGATGACGGTGATGTTAAAAGGTGAAGCCTTCAGGCGAATGGTAATGAGTCTGCTAGAGACTGGTCGGCATCCCATGATGGCATTCACAGTGTCTTTGTGAATGAGGAATCCAACTCCATGTGCATGTTTGTCTTCACTGCCACTGAAGTAGAGTTTGTGGCCTTCTCCGAGGTATTTCCATCGTACCTCACAGAGCCCAAGGACGTTCCATCGGTATCTCTTCATTTCATGTGTTAGTTCTGCAACTTTTCCTGCTGCTCTCAGCGATCTCACATTCCAGGTGCCGATAGTAATATTGTTTCTTGTAACTTGGGAGCTAAAAAAAAAGACAATTAATAATACACAATTATCAAATCTCATAGACAGAAAATATTGTTAGGCTTTATGGAGTTTTTCTAAAACCAACATCAACGTGTTACATAACAGACTCACGGTGATTTGATACAGCACAGTTGTCTCCCTGTGTGAAGGGGATTTGTACAGAAGAGCATGACGCTGTGAGTTTTCCCAGTACAGCACAAGACGCACAGTGCATGCATGACCCCAACTCTCGCCCAACGCTGGAATCAACTGTGACTGTCCGCCTGACCTCGATGAAAAACGTGTCGTCATCTGATTTGTCAAAACAACCTGCAAAATATGTAAACTACGATCATTGATATTCACAGTGCAGGGTTTGGATGTTTGGTTTGGTTAAACTGGTTTTTGGTGTTTACAGGGTGTTGATCCTACTGATGATGTGCACATTCTGTGTGTGTGTGTGTTGGTCTTACTGGTGATGTACACATTCTGTGTGTGTGTGTGTTGATCCTACTGATGATGTGCACATTCTGTGTGTGTGTGTGTTGGTCTTACTGGTGATGTACACATTCTGTATGTGGGTGTTGGTCTTACTGGTGATGTACACATTCTGTGTGTGTGTGTGTTGGTCTTACTGGTGATGTACACATTCTGTGTGTGTGTGTGTTGGTCTTACTGGTGATGTACACATTCTGTATGTGGGTGTTGGTCTTACTGGTGATGTACACATTGTGTGTGTGTGTGTGTTGGTCTTACTGGTGATGTACACATTCTGTGTGTGTGTGTGTTGGTCTTACTGGTGATGTACACATTCTGTGTGTGTGTGTGTGTTGGTCTTACTGGTGATGTACACATTCTGTATGTGGGTGTTGGTCTTACTGGTGAAGTACACATTCTGTGTGTGTGTGTGTTGGTCTTACTGGTGATGTACACATTCTGTGTGTGTGTGTGTTGGTCTTACTGGTGATGTACACATTATGTGTGTGTGTGTGTTGGTCTTACTGGTGATGTACACATTCTGTATGTGGGTGTTGGTCTTACTGGTGATGTACACATTCTGTGTGTGTGTGTTGGTCTTACTGGTGATGTACACATTCTGTGTGTGTGTTGTGTGTTGGTCTTACTGATGATGTACACATTCTGTGTGTGTGTGTGTTGGTCTTACTGATGATGTACACATTCTGTGTGTGTGTGTGTGTTGGTCTTACTGGTGATGTACACATTCTGTGTGTGTGTGTGTTGGTCTTACTGATGATGTACACATTCTGTGTGTGTGTGTGTTGGTCTTACTGATGATGTACACATTCTGTGTGTGTGTGTGTTGGTCTTACTGATGATGTACACATTCTGTGTGTGTGTGTGTTGGTCTTACTGGTGATGTACACATTCTGTGTGTGTGTGTTGATCCTACTGATGATGTGCACATTCTGTGTGTGTGTGTGTTGGTCTTACTGGTGATGTGCACATTCTGTGTGTGTGTGTGTTGGTCTTACTGGTGATGTACACATTCTGTATGTGGGTGTTGGTCTTACTGATGATGTGCACATTCTGTGTGTGTGTGTGTTGGTCTTACTGGTGATGTACACATTCTGTATGTGGGTGTTGGTCTTACTGATGATGTGCACATTCTGTGTGTGTGTGTGTTGGTCTTACTGGTGATGTGCACATTCTGTGTGTGTGTGTGTTGGTCTTACTGGTGATGTACACATTCTGTATGTGGGTGTTGGTCTTACTGATGATGTGCACATTCTGTGTGTGTGTGTGTTGGTGCTACTGGTGATGTGCACATTCTGTGTGTGTGTGTGTTGGTCTTACTGGTGATGTACACATTCTGTATGTGTGTTGGTCTTACTGGTGATGTACACATTCTGTGTGTGTGTGTGTGTGTTGATCCTACTGGTGATGTACACATTCTGTGTGTGTGTGTGTTGGTCTTACTGATGATGTACACATTCTGTGTGTGTGTTGGTCTTACTGGTGATGTACACATTCTGTGTGTGTGTTGGTCTTACTGGTGATGTACACATTGTGTGTGTGTGTGTTGGTCTTACTGGTGATGTACACATTCTTGTGTGTGTGGTGTGTGTGTTGGTCTTACTGGTGATGTACACATTCTCTGTGGGTGTTGGTCTTACTGGTGATGTACACATTGTGTGTGTGTGTGTTGGTCTTACTGGTGATGTACACATTCTGTGTGTGTGTGTTGGTCTTACTGGTGATGTACACATTCTGTGTGGGTGTTGGTCTTACTGGTGATGTACACATTGTGTGTTGTGTGTGGTTGGTCTTACTGGTGATGTACACATTCTGTGTGGGTGTTGGTCTTACTGGTGATGTACACATTGTGTGTGTGTGTGTGTTGGTCTTACTGGTGATGTACACATTCTGTGTGGGTGTTGATCTTACTGGTGATTTACACATTCTGTGTGGGTGTTGGTCTTACTGGTGATGTACAAGTTGTTGTGGTGTGTGTGGGTGTTGATCTTACTGGTGATGTACACATTCTGTGTGTGTGTGTGTGTTGGTCTTACTGGTGATGTACAAGTTGTGTGTGTGTGTGTGTGTTGGTCTTATTGGTGATGTACACATTCTGTGTGTGTGTGTGTGTTGGTCTTACTGGTGATGTACACATTCTGTGTGTGTGTTGGTCTTACTGGTGATGTACACATTCTGTGTGTGTGTGTGTGTTGGTCTTACTGGTGATGTACACATTCTGTGTGTGTGTTGGTCTTACTGGTGATGTACAAGTTGTGTGTGTGGGTGTTGGTCTTACTGGTGATGTACAAGTTCTGTGTCCCAGCCTGAATTATTTGTGACAATTACACTTTACTTCTTTCTCAGAAAGAACAAATAAATTCATCTCCAACCTACATGGCCTTTTCCACTGTATGATGTGTGTGTATTGATGTGTATTTGTACTGTGAACAGTGTATGTGTGTGTATTGATGCGTATTTGTACTGTGAACAGTGTATGACGTGTGTGTATTGATGTGTATTTGTACTGTGAACAGTGTATGATGTGTGTGTATTGATGTGTATTTGTACTGTGAACAGTGTACGATGTGTGTGTAAATTATGTGTATTTGTACTGTGAACAGTGTACGATGTGTGTGCAAATTATGCGTATTTGTACTGTGAACAGTGTACGATGTGTGTGTAAATTATGCGTATTTGTACTGTGAACAGTGTATGATGTGTGTGTATTGATGTGTATTTGTACTGTGAATAGTCTACACTGGCTAGACAAGAACAAAACACAGCCAGAAACAATGTGATCATATTTTAAGCAAGTACATATACCCCCCAGCTACCACAAACTCTCTCCTTACAACACAAGTTGCTTTTATTTTAATGTATTATGGTCAGAACAGGAAGAGTCTGGTGAACAGTTCTTTGGTGTGGCGCTCCAATGAAGAAGAATGCGAAGAAGAATGCGAAGAAGAATGCGAAGAAGAATGCGAAGAAGAATGCGAAGAAGAAGAATGAGAAGAAGAAAAATGCGAAGAAGAATGCGAAGAAGAAGAATGCGAAGAAGAAGAATGCGAAGAAGAAGAAGAATGCGAAGAATGCGAAGAAGAATGCGAAGAATGCGAAGAAGAAGAATGCGAAGAAGAATGCGAAGAAGAATGCGAAGAAGAAGAATGCGAAGAAGAAGAAGAAGAAGAAGAAGAAGAAGAAGAAGAATGCAAAGAAGAAGAAGAAGAAGAATGCGAAGAAGAAGAAGAATGCGAAGAAGAAGAATGTGAAGAAGAAGAAGAAGAAGAATGCGAAGAAGAAGAAGAGGAAGAAGAATGCGAAGAAGAAGAAGAAGATGAGAAGAAGAAGAAGAAGAAGAAGAGGAGGAGGAAGAAGAAGAAGAAGATGAAGATGATGATGATGATGATGATGATGATGTTGAAGAAGAAGAAGAAGAAGAAGAAGAAGAAGAAGAAGATGACGAAGAAGATGATGAAGAAGATGACAAAGAAGAAGAAGAAGAAGAAGAGAAGAGAAGAAGAAGAAGAAGAAGAAGAAGAAGAAGAAGAAGAAGAAGAAGCAGAAGAAGAAGAAGAAGAAGAAGAAGAAGAAAGCAGAAGCAGAAGAAAGAAGAAGAAAGCAAGAAGAAGAAGAAGAAGAAGCAAGAAGAAGAAAAGCAAAGAAGAAGAAGAACAAGAAGAGAATTCAAAGAAGAAAAGAATTCAAAGAAGAAGAATTCAAAGAAGAAGAATTCAAAGAAGAAGAAGAATTCAAAGAAGAAGAATTCAAAGAAGAAGAAGAATTCAAAGAAGAAGAATTCAAAGAAGAAGAAGAAGAATTCAAAGAAGAAGAATTCAAAGAAGAAGAATTCAAAGAAGAATTCAAAGAAGAAGGAAGCAGAAGCAGAAGAAGAAGCAGAAGCAAGAAGAAGAAGAATTCAAGAGAAGAAGAAGAAGCAGAAGAAGAAGAAGAAGCAGAAGAAGAAGCAGAAGAGAAGAAGAAGAAGCAGAAGAATTCAAAGAAGAAAAAGAAAAACAATTCAAAGAAGAAGAAGAATTCAAAGAAGAAGAATTCAAAGAATTCAAAGAAGAAGAAGAATTCAAAGAAGAAGAAGAATTCAAAGAAGAATTCAAAGAAGAATTCAAAGAAGCAGAAGAAGAATTCAAAGAAGAAGAATTCAAAGAAGAAGAATTCAAAGAAGAAGAATTCAAAGAAGAAGAAGAATTCAAAGAAGAATCCAAAGAAGAAGAAGAAGAAGAAGAATTTAAAGAAGAAGAAATTAAAGAAGAAGAATTCAAAGAAGAATTCAAAAGAATTCAAGAGATTCAAAGAAGAAGAAGAAGAAGAATTCAAAGAAGAAGAATTCAAAGAAGAAGAAGAAGAATTCAAAGAAGAAGAATTCAAAGAAGAAGAATTCAAAGAAGAAGACTTCAAAGAAGGAAGAAGAATTCCAAGAAGAAGAAGAATTCAAAAAAGAAGAAGACGAAGAAGAAGAAGAAGAAGAAGAATTCAAAGAAGAAGAATTCAAAGAAGAAGAAGAATTCAAAGAAGAAGAAGAATTCAAAGAAGAAGAATTCAAAGAATTCAAAGAAGAAGAAGAAGAGAATAACAATGATGATGACGATCAATTTTTCATCGATCATGATCATAATAATTATGATGATCATCATCATGATCACATCAACCTAATCAGTGCCAACTACACACCACTTACGGCCAAAGTGAAGCGTGTCGCCAGCTGGATACAGTTTTGGGCCAGAGAGGCCAGAAGTCGTGTCCTTAGTGATAAGTCCTCAAAGTTGTGACGGAAGGGAAACGCCACACTGTCAACGATAACTAGCTTCACCTGACCACAACACAGTAATAACAAAACAACAATACACACCATACAAAATTATTACAATACACATTACACAATAAGATCATGATAATACACATTATAAAAAAAACACATTATACAAAAAAATTATGGCAATACATATTCCTCAAAAAGATTATGACAATACACATGACACAAAAAAATTAAAACATACATTATACAAAAAGATTATGATGATACACATTACACACAAAAATTATGACAATACACATTATACAAAAAGATTATAATAATACATAGTATACAAAAAATTAAAATGCACATTAGACAAAATGATTATGACAATATATATTACACAAAAAGATTATGACAATAGACATTATATAAAAAGATTACGAAAATACACATTACACAAAAACGATTATGACAATACACATTACACAAAACGATTATGACAATACACATTACACAAAAAAATTAAAGTACACATTATACGAAAAGACTATAACAATACACATTGCACAAAAACATTATAAGAAGTAAGTTTCAAACATTCCATTAATGTCACAAACTGTCTGTTAATGTCAACATTTCATAAGTTTCAAACATTCTGGTAATGTCACAAACATTCTGTTAATGTCACAAACATTCAATGTCACATTCTGTTAATGTGTGCATTTCATAAGTTTCAAACATTCTGCTAATGTCAGCATTTGATACATTTCAAAATTCTGTCATCGTCAGCATTTCATAAGTTTCAAACATTCTGCTAATGTCACAAACAATCTGTTAACATCACAAACATTCTGTCAATGTCACAAACATGCTGTTCATGTCACAAACATTTTTTCATGTCACAAACACTTTGTCAATTTCACAAACATTCAATTAATGTCACAAGCCGTCTGATAATGTCACAAACATTCTGTTAATGTCACAAACATTCTGTTAACATCACAAACATTTGTTGTTTCTGTTGATGTCACAAACATTCTGTTAACGTCACATTCTGTTAACGTCACAAACATTCTGTTAATGTCACAAACATTATGTTAACGTCACAAATATTCTGTTAATGTCACAAACGTTCTGTTAATGTCACATTCTGTTGATGTCACAAACATTCTGTTAACATCACAAACATTCTGTTAATGTCACAAACATTCTGTGATGTCACAAACATTCTGCTGATGTCACAAACTTTGTGATGTCACAGCATTCTGTTGATGTCACAAGCATTCTGTTAATGTCACATTCTGTTGATGTCACAAACATTCTGTTGATGTCACAAACATTCTTAATGTCATTCTGTGATGTCACAAACATTCTGTTGATGTCACAACATTCTGTTGATGTCACAAACATTCTGTTAATGTCACAAACATTCAATTAATGTCACAAACATTCTGCTAATGTCACAAACATTCTGTTAATGTCACAAACATTCTGTTAATGTCAGTATTCCATTGGCTCTCTCCCCCCATTTCCATTTCAATATGAAGGCATCAATGGATCTGATGGATTTGTCTGAATAGAATGAATCTTAACATCACAAACATTCTGTTAACGTCACACATTCTGTTACGTCACAACATTCTGTAACTCACAAACATTCTGTTAACGTCACACATTCTGTTAATGTCACAAACATTCTGTTAACGTCACAAACATTCTGTTAATGTCACAAACATTCTGTTAACATCACAAATATTCTGTTAATGTCACAAACATTCTGTTAATGTCACAAACATTCTGTTGATGTCACATTCTATTAATGTCACACAAACATTCTGTTAACATCACAAATATTCTGTTAATGTCACAAAATTCTGTTAATGTCACAAAATTGTTAACATCACAAATATTTTGTTAATGTCACAAACATTCTGTTAATGTCACAAACATTCTGTTAATGTCACAAACATTCTGTTGATTCACATTCTATTATGTCACAAACATTCTGTTAACATCACAAATATTCTGTTAATGTCCCCAAACATTCGTAATGTCACATTCAATTAATGTTACAAACATTCTTAATGTCACATTTCTTTAATGTCAAAATAGCTTGTTAATGTCACAAACATTCTGTTAATGTCACAAATATTCTGTTAATGTCACAAATGTTGTTAATGTCACAAACATTCTGTTAATGTCACAAACATTTGTTAATGTCACAAACATTTTAATGTCACAATCTGTTAATGTCACAAACATTCTGTTAATGTTAGTATTTCATTGGCTCTCTCTCCCCATTTCCATTTTAATATGAAGGCATCAATGGATCTGATGGATTTGGGTGAAGCATGCATGGATTTGTCTGAGTAATATGAATCTCTTTTCGAACAAATTCTTATTCAAATGATTCCAACTGACACATGATACACTGAAGAGTTCCAGTCAATGGTGGACAGAGATTTTCCCAGTAACACCTTTAGTTCAACAATGACAGGTGATCTAATGGTTCCAACTGACAGGTGATACACTGAAGCGTTTCAAACCGCGGCAGAGAGAAATTTTTGCAGTAACACCTTTAGTTCAACGATGACAGGTGATCTAAGGGTTCCAACTGACAGGTGATACACTGAAGCGTTTCAATCCGCGGCAGAGAGAAATTTTTGCAGTAACACCTTTAGTTCAACAATGACAGGTGATCTAATGGTTCCAACTGACAGGTGATACACTGAAGCGTTTCAATCCGCGGCTGAGAGAAATTTTTGCAGTAACACCTTTAGTTCACGATGACAGGTGATCTAATGGTCAACTGACAGGTGATCTGATTCATTGTGAGAAGACTTTTCCAGTAACACCTTGTTCAACATGACAGATCTATGTTCCAATGACAGGCACTGAAGCGTTTCAATCTGTGGCAGAAAGACATTTTTCCAGGAACACCTTTAGTTCAACAATGACGGGTGATCTTACCGTAAAAACCCAGCCAACTGCGCAAAGCCACATCAGAGCTATAACCATTTCAAAATGTATGCGACACATGGTTTGGAGAAAAAATAAAACCACCTGGAAAAGGAAATTAAGTACACATATCAACACATTCACACACATAACCTAAGAATATGACCAATCCACCCAATTTATCATCCAAGGATTTAAAAATCCAAATCTGAATACAAATGTAAACATAACTAAAGACCCTAACACGTTCTACAAAATGGGTAAAATTACCTAAAATTGTTTTTGCACATCACACTTCCTTAGGGCCAAAATTGCAGTCAAATATTGCAGTCAATTCGTGTACCCCGTTATCAATCCTAAGAGACAGTATATACAGCTTATAGAACTGGACACACTTCCTTAGGGCCAAAAACTGCAGTCAATTCGTGTACCCCGTTATCAATCCTAAGAGACAGTATATACAGCTTATAGAACTGGACACACTTCCTTAGGGCCAAATATTGCAGTCAATTCGTGTACCCGTTATCAATTCTAAGAGAAAGTATATGTGACCTCCCACCACGAAATCAGTCTTAACTCGCAGTCAGTCAAACAGCACTAGGAGCTGAAAAGGTGACTGAGGGTCTATTTGGGGTGTTTTGACTTTTTCTCAAAATGATTTCTGTAGACTATAATCTATCCCCCACAGAAATTTTTTTCTTGAAAAAATATTATTAATCAATTCAAATCGGTATTTTAATGCACTGATCGCAGCAGAAAGAATGCAATTTCCTACCAAAAGTACCTATCTTTGTCTCTTACTATGAACCGTAACCTGTACAGTACCTGCACATGTAATATACTAATGGAAAGCTCTTGGTGCACCTTTCAGATAATGACAGCGAAAATTAGAAACAAACAGGGTCAAAGCCACCAAATAAAGAAATTTAAGGAAAATGATGTAGGAGAGCACACAAAAACTTTAGAGACCCTTTTCTCAAAATGGCCGTCATACAACTTAATGACTTTAACATACATATTTTCTACATTTTTTTGAGTACAAGCTTCATTCAAGTACCAAAATAATCAGCAGAATGTACACTTTCCAGTGATATGTATACTCAAAATGCCCAAAATGCATTAAGACTGATTTCGTGGTGGGAGGTCACATGTACACAGCTTATAGAACTGGACGTTACTTTTGGGTGATTCTGGATGAAAGACGTCAGGGTGTGCATGGTGGCCAGCAGTTCCACGTAGTCGTGACAGCGGAAATAGTGAATTCCCGCCAGAACCTTCTCCAGGTTGTAATCTCCGAGGTCTGCCTCCCCTGGCAACATTCAACTGTTTGTAAAACAACAACACCGTAAAATTCAACTGTTAAAACAATGAGAACATTTTTGTTTAAAGTTAATGTGTTAAAACAAGCAAGTATCAAAATGAACATTAAACAAAACAAAGCAGACAAAAACAATTGATAACAGCTATCTGAAAATGTCAACCCAGAGAATAACCTTTCCATGGAGTCCTTGGCTACAATGTTCTGTTCTGTCATCAACACTTCTGGAGTGTTCTTGGTTTTTGGTGGTTGCCCGGTGGCTGTTGTTTACAGTTGTATGGTCAAGAGGGACTCATCACACTTGGGGCACTTCCACATGCGCTCTACCCAAACCTGCCCGCAATTACCTGGCAGACTCCTTGACCTATGCTAAACCTTACGTGCTGACAAAGTCTTGAAATGATGAGGGAGGGGGGGTGTAGGTACCTATGAAACACCCTCACCACTACAATGATACAACCATCACAATAGGCAGCAAACAGGCCATTTTTGTTGTTGTTTTTTGTTTAATGTTATGGGCTGGGACTGAACTCATGATATCTGACCTTGAGTCCTGGGCTCTATCAACAGTACCACCACGCTAGTAGTTGTTGATGTTGTGGTTGGTTGTGGTTGGTTGTTGTGGTTGGTTGTTGTTGGTATTGTTGATGTTGTGGTTGGTATTGTTGATTTGTGGTTGGTTGATGTTGATGTTGTGGTTGGTAGTTGTTGATGTTGTGATTGGTATTGTTGATGTTGTGGTTGGTAGTTGTTGATGTTGTGGTTGTTTGTTGGTTTGGTTGATTGTTGTTGGTAGTTGTTGATGTTGTGGTTGGTAGTTGTTGATGTTGTGGTTGGATTGTTGATGTTGTGGTTGATAGTTGTTGGTGTTGTTGTTGGTAGTTGTTGATGTGTGGTTGGTAGTTGTTGTGTTGTGGTTGGTAGTTGTTGATGTTGTGGTTGGTTAGTTGTTGATGTTGTGTTATTTTGTTGTTGTTATGTTGTATGATGTTGTGGTTGGTAATTGTTGATGTTGTGGTTGGTAATTGTTATGTTGTTTGATTGTGTTGATGTTTGGTTGATTGTTGTTGGTAGTTGTTGATGTTGTGGTTGGTAATTGTTGATGTTGTGGTTGGTAGTTGATGTGTGGTTTTGGTTTGTAGTTGTTGTGTTTGGTGTTGTGGTTGGTAGTTGTATGTTGTGGTTGGTAGTTATTGATGTTGTGGTTGGTTGTGGTTGGTAGTTGTTGATATTGTGGTTGGTAGTTGTTGATGTTGTGGTTGGTAGTTGTTGATGTTGTGGTTGGTAGTTGTTGATGTTGTGGTTGGTAGTTGTTGATGTTGTGGTTGGTAGTTGTTGATGTTGTGGTTGGTAGTTGTTGATGTTGTGGTTGGTAGTTGTTGATGTTATGGTTGGTTGTTGTTATTACCATTTTATTCTTGTTGTTCCTATGTGTGTAAGACATGTGGAAATATGTCAAATTATACACTTACACACGTGTAACACGCACACAATCTTTCCCTCTCTATCTATCTCTCTCACACACACACACACACACACACTCACACACACACACACACACCTTCCATGTTCTTTGCCATGTGTTGACAGTGGTTGGTGGTTGCCTTAGCGACGTCGACAACTCGTTCAATGATGAAGCTGCCCTCTGTGTCAATGTAGATTACCTCCCCTCCCGCTCCACCCAGCTCTTCAGGAATGCTGGCATCCACAGCCAGCTGAATGCTAGGTTTTAGAAAAATCAAAACAAACAAAATAAAGGAAAAAGGCATTAAAAAAGACATGAAGTTCAAACCATTTAACAAACTTTCTTTTCATTCAAAAAGCATCACAGATAATCCAGATTTTGTACTTCTCAAGGTCACCATCACCTTAAGATGCGTCGCATGAAAAAAAAACTCACCTAAAGTGAAGGACAATGGTAAACTGTCAAAACAGTGAAAACACAATTCAATATTTTCACAAATTCCTGGCAACATGTGGTTTACATACCTTTCCCAAATTGCTGAATGTAAGCATTTTGTTTTTTTTAGTCTATGTCTATGTGACTTTGACTTTAAGACTGCCGAACTTATGCTTCATGAGTCCTCCACAGTCTTCACAGCACTGACCAAAATTTGGTTAAGATCCATGCATAGAGAGGTGAGAATGTCTTGTTCACACATATTTGTCACAGACAGACAGACAGACAGAGAGGCAGGGAGACAATCACACAGTTTTGACTTTTTCTGAGTTCTTCTCATTCACTCATACACACACACACACACCTTCAGTTGATATGCAATCATCTTCCTTTAAAAAAAAAAAAAAAAAAAAAAGAAGTACCAGGTAACACAGAGAGGTTGACAGCAGATAAAATTAAACATTTAAGTTGACAACAGATAAAAGTTGTCTAATAATATTTAAGTTGACAATAACATTAAGGTTGTTAGAGGCTTCCATGTTAATTGGTTCATCATCATCAGGTGCCTTGCCGCATGGCGTTGGCGATTATTGACTTCCATCTGTCTCTATCTCTTGTTGCCTCAAGCATCTCTACCACCCTCCCTGTCCCCAGCCACTCTGCAAGTCCGTCTAGCATCTTCTCCCTGGGTCTACCTGGTGCTCTCTTTCCCTCCAGCTTTCCCGTTGTGACCAGGTGTTTCCAATTCCCCTTTCCTCATAAAATGGCCTATAAATGTTGCCTGTCTTTTCCTAATCTTCCTTATGAATGATCTACTTGTGTCTGCCTCCATCAAGACTGTCTCGTTTGTTTTCTTTGCTGTCCATGGAACTCTCAACATCCTTCTTAGAAACCACATCTCGGCTGCCTCAATCTTGTTCTGGCTTTGTTTGTTGACTGTCCACGCCTCACATCCGTACAACAGTATTGGTTCTATATAACATTCAAGAACTGTCTTCCTGATGTTAATTGACAGGCATTTGCTGGTAAGAATGCTTTTCATCTTCTTGAATGTTGTTTTGGCTTGGCCGATTCTGCTGGCTATTTCTGATGTGCATCTGCCGTCTGGTGAAATGATCGTTCCAAGGTATTTAAAATTATCAACCTGTCTCAAGGTTGTGCCGTTTGCTGTTATTTTGCATGAGGGGATTTCATGTTTTTTAATGATCACCATGACTTCAGTCTTCCTGCTGTTTAGTTCCAACCCCTTACCTTTGCTTTCTATTTCAAGTATATTCACAAGGTTTTGTAGGTCCCTTTCACTTTCTGCAATTAGCACGGTGTCATCTGCATATCGAATGTTGGTTTATCATTTTTCCTCCGACCTTTAATCCAGGGTCTTCCTCTAGGTTTCTCATGATCTGTGTGACAAAAACACAACCCTGTCTTACTCCTCTTTTGATGTTTTGGAAAGAGCTTATATCGTTTTTTATTCTCATTGGTTGGTTGTTATTTTTTACGAAGAGGGAGGAAGAGCATCACTGACAATGGATAGGTAGATAGATGAATGATTGAACAGACGGGTGATCTTTCAATAAATGGAAGATTTCATACATGGCATATTTTGTATACATAGTAAAGTTCACCTACAGCAAATCTGCCTTCCCTGAATTTCCAGTGACAATGGACACTTTTATTTTCCCTATCCACTTTCTTCTCTCTTCGTCCTGTACAGTACTATGTATAATGAACAAAATCAACTACCACGTGTAACACATTCCTCTTAGTAGTATGTAAGAGGTGTTACATGTGCCGAATTATCAATCCTAAGAGAAAGTATGTAATACCTTATCGAATCCATACAGGTGAATGGACCAGCAAGGCAGAAAATGATACCAAGAAATGACAGAAAGCAAAGGAACAAGACAGAAGCAAAGAGACTGACATAAAAGAGCAATTTCTAGCACATAATTTCCAGCAGGGATATTATTTATACTGAAAGAGCCCTAGGCATTCCCACAGAGCAAAGTTTAAGTAAATTAGTATCACAACAACAACAACACACACACACAGGCACTCTAACACACACAAACACAACACACAGGCACTAACACACGCACACACACAGAGGCACTGACACACACACACAGAGGCAGACACACACACACAGAGGCAGACACACACACACACACACACACACACACACACACACACACACACACACACACACAAACAGAAACCCACCACATCTGGGTTTTCCCCACACCAGGAGCACCACAGATCTCCGTCACTTTGCGAAGTGCCACGCCCCCTCCCAGCACCTCATCAAGGTCAGCGCAGAAAGTCACAATGCTGGGTAACGTTTGTTCCTGTTCCAACAACTCCAGAGCACTCTGACTGGCTGTTGATGCTGTGCTTCTTCCCTCCCCTGATATGATCTTTATCACTTCTACGGCGTCTTCCAGGTTGATGCCTGTTTCTGGAAATGCAGGAAATTTATTACCTTTTTCTTAAGATACTATGTGTGTCACATATATTCTATATATATACATATCATGTAATCTGCACATTGTAAACAGCCATGTACAGAGTAGAGTTTTTATTGTACACATCAATACATATACTGTATTATGTACACTGTGTAAACAGCCATGTACACAGTGGAGTGGAGTTTTTATTGAACACATCTATACATACATACTATATTATGTACACTGTGTAAACAGCCATGTACACAGTGGAGTTTTTATTGTACACATCTATACATATACTATATTATGTACACTGTGTAAACAGCCATGTACACAGTGAAGTTTTTATTGTACACATCTATACATACCATATTATGTACACTGTGTAAACAGCCATGTACAGAGTGGAGTTTTTATTGTACACATCTATATATATATATACCATATTATGTACACTGTGTAAACAGCCATGTACAGAGTGGAGTTTTTATTGTACACATCTATATATATACCTACCATATTATGTACACTGTGTAAACAGCCATGTACACAGTGGAGTTTTTATTGTACACATCTATATATATATATATATATACCATATTATGTACACTGTGTAAACAGCCATGTACAGAGTGGAGTTTTTATTGTACACATCTATATATATATATATATACCATATTATGTACACTGTGTAAACAGCCATGTACACAGTGGAGTTTTTATTGTTACACATCTATATATATATATATACCATATTATGTAATCACTGTGTAAACAGCCATGTACACAGTGGAGTTTTTATTGTACACATCTATATATATATATATACCATATTATGTACACTGTGTAAACAGCCATGTACAGAGTGGAGTTTTTATTGTACACATCTATATATATACCATATTATGTACACTGTGTAAACAGCCATGTACACAGTGGAGTTTTTATTGTACACATCTCTCTATATATATATACCATATTATGTACACTGTGTAAACAGCCATGTACACAGTGGAGTTTTTATTGTACACATCTCTATATATATATATACCATATTATGTACACTGTGTAAACAGCCATGTACAGAGTGGAGTTTTTATTGTACACATCTATACATATACCATATTATGTACACTGTGTAAACAGCCATGTACAAGTGGAGTTTTTATTGTACACATCTATATATATACCATATTATGTACACTGTGTAAACAGCCATGTACACAGTGGAGTTTTTATTGTACACATCTATATATATTACAATATTATGTACACTGTGTAAACAGCCATGTACACAGTGGAGTTTTTATTGTACACATCTAATGATCTATACATATACAATATTATGCACACTGTAAACAGCTATGTACAGAGTGGAGTGGAGTTTTTATTGTACACATCTATACATATATTATGCACACTGTAAACAGCTATGTACAGAGTGGAGTTTTTATTGTACATATATATCTATACATATATTATATTATGTACACAGTGTGAACAGTCATGTACACAGTGGAGTTTTTATTGTACACATCTATGCATGTATTGGAAACAAACAGCAGAAATAAGAGTTGAAAATGATATCATTATAAGCCCTTTCCAAAATATCAAAAGAGGTGTTAGGCAGGGACGTGTTCTGTCACCAGATTTGTTTTTCACTTAAAAGCGAAATCATCATGCCAAGGCGAGTAAAACATTTGCCACTTGCAGGGCTGGACTATCTCATCTCAACAGAATGACTAAAGTTCAACAATGCCACATTTATAATCTCACCTTTACTCAGTTGTGATGGCTTAATGTTATTGAGGTCAGCCACCGTAAGGAAGCCAGCAGCTGACAGTTTGGCTCGCACTGCCGATGACAACGGAAAGGTCAGCAACTGTCGCTGTGAGGTCACACCCATGTTCATACCTGTACTGGTTGCCATGATTTTCAAGCTCAATATAATCAGTTACTGCCATTTCATGATGGTGGTGCCAATCTTTCTTTGCTCTGTTTGGTCATCATGCATCATGCATGCCCTGTTCTTGTCTGGTACTGGTGAAATGCTTCTATGAAAAATCTGTGATCTGTAAACAAACACAACAGAGATTCACAGGCATGTGTGCACATGAACCCGACATCATTGTGAGCTAATAATTAATAATTACAATAATTACAATATTTATATAGCGCAAAATTCTTGATAAAATCAAATCTAAGCGCTGAAGCAGACACACACGCAAGCACGCACGCACGCACGCACGCACACACACGCACGCACACACACACCACACATACACACACACACACACGCATGGCTATAAATGGGGAGAAAGAATAAAAGCAATAAAAGCAAGAATAAAAGCAATGGAAAATTATAGAGAGCATAGCATATACAATTATATATTATAACCATGTGATCAGTACGTATGACTATGAGCATACATCAGAACATCAGTACATGTGAGCAGCTAGCTTGTACAAGTGAGCAGACAGCTTGTGAGCAGACAGCTTGTACAAGTGAGCAGACAGCTTATACACGTGAACACACATCAGTGTATGATAGTGACTGTATGTGAACACAATTATCATGGTTTAGCCAGTAGCGGGCGCAGTGTTCAAGCAGGTGAATGTTGGACTCCCTATCAGAGGACTCTGGATTTGATCCTCCCAGGCACCTCCACCTGGTGGGTAAGGAGTAGAGGTTTGTCTGATCTCCCAGGTCATGTGGGTAAAGGGTAGAGGTTTGTCTGGTCTCTTCCTCTAGGAAACTAGTGGATACGGTGAAGGAATAAAAGGATTAAGTTTGTGCTGTTGGTACGGGAGTCAAAGGGTTAACTCAGCCGCTGACATGAGTCACAGTGTGACTTTACTATGTAACAATCATAATTAATGTGCGTAGTAGTAGTAGTAGTTGGGACTGGCTTTCAATGGCCTAGGCCTTTCGGCCTATTTATGTCCCCTCATTCTCAACTATTTATAAAACAGGTGTTAATGCGCATTTTCTTTTTGTTTGCACAAGCCTAATCAGGCCTTTAATCATCATAATCGAAAAAAAGTTCTTTGAATTTTGGAATTTCGTCAAAAAAATTCTTGAATTTGTTTATATCTTGTGCAAATTTTATGTTAGTTGGGAGTTTATTCCACAAAGGGGCTACTCGATGTGAAAAAGAAAAGTGTTAGTACGACAGTGCTAAATAAATATCTTTCCTTCCTTGTTTCTTGTGATATTACATTGTGAAACAGAAAACAGTGAGTCAACACAAATATTATCAACTCCATTAAATATCTTATACGTTTGAATAAGGTCACCTCTTGTCCTTCTGCCTTTAAGTTTAAGTTTAACTAAGTTTAACTTTACTTTAAGTGAGTGTTTCAAATACTTCAATCGTTCGCGTGTTTAATATTCTGCATACGTATACATATGACGGGGTGACTAGGCACTGACAGGTCTGCACACACTTTGAACTGGGGAGATCGGACAAAACTATCCATTATTTACACGCCAGACCCCTGAGATGACTGACTTGGCAGTAGCAGTAGGTTAGACTGAACACAGGTTCTTCCGATTGATGTCCGACGTTTGCGCACTTGACAGACTCAGTCTAAAACTGAAATGTAGCAGTTTGAATACAAAAAATTAATGAAACCTGTGACAAGTTTTAAATCTTGGCCTAGGTAACAAAACACGACAGGTACAAACTCTGTTGATGGATCCTTGTATTTGCAGACGACGGTGACGGTCCAAATGCCGCGGGAAGTGGGAACCACTTACACATATTTTCATGACGTCATGCATTGATGAGCACAAAGTGTTAGTTGCTTTAGCATGGTGCACGAAGCTTATCACAGGGATGGATGATCCCAATGAAAATGAAATATCGTCGTTTAAACGATTCCTGGAAACATTTTGTCGTGATGTAGAGGAACCGTCATCAGAGGAGAATGATTCCCCTATTCGGCATGTGTCTTATATGCTAGAGCCGTCCGAGATCGAAGGAGAGAGTTTACGTTGGGCACTTGACTACCTCAGCCAAACGCAGTGAGTCCCCCTTACATTTACAAGTTAGTGTGTATTTGGCGTGTTCCAGTCGATCCCAGTCGAATTTATCTGACGGAAACAAATTGTGAGGTCGTTGCTAAATTAGCGCATACTCTAAACATCCTGATGGTTTCAAAGAGATTGACTTTGGACGAGAGATTTCATATGATCGTGTCACTCTGAACAGAGCATTCCTGAGTTCCTAGCACTAGCAGACGTCAATTTCAGTTAGCAACACTGTTCACGCCTCGTTCTAGTCTGTTGTCTTTCAAGCCTTGTTGAGCTTCTTGAGCGTTTGACTTAAACTGAAATTTGCATTTAATAATGATGATTTGATAATATGAAAGAAAGGACAAGATTGTCTGTCAACTTTTTTTCCTCATACTGATATCCACCCACACCATCTGATCATACCGCTCAGTTCCCTCCCCCTTTCCCACCCCCTCCCCCATTGATATGTACAGCCAAATATGTCAGAGGTCATGTATATGATTGTTGGCAATATGTGTATGTGTGTCTTGGTACCTCGCACACTTGCCAATGCATGGAAACAAGGAAAGTAGATGTAGAAACTAGAAAGTAGAATGAATTTTGCACTAGCTGGCAGGTTATTATACTTGCAGTGTGAGGATGTACATTAGGTCAGAAGCTCTTTAAAATTCTTTACCATAGGCCTACATCCACTATCGTCA
Source organism: Monoplex corrugatus (assembly GCA_030674185.1). NCBI lineage: Eukaryota > Metazoa > Mollusca > Gastropoda > Littorinimorpha > Ranellidae > Monoplex > Monoplex corrugatus. The sequence goes on along the minus strand of JAPXFY010000022.1, from coordinate 2,459,521 downwards.
CTAGGGTAAAATATTTTGAAATTGCTCCAAAAGTTTAATTGTCATTGTTAGTTATGGATCTGTTACATACTTTTTGTTATTGTTAAAGTGCCCTTACAACTAAAAGTTATGTCAGATTTGCTGATTAGATTGTTTTCACAGGCTGGTTGGTTCTTTAGAAAGGAACCAGAAAAACACAAAAATAGAATCAGAAGGCTTATCTAATGTAACAAGACGAGACAGGCGCAAATTTTCAGCCAACTGGCCTTTGTCAAGCATTTATAAACTAAAGACAGCAACAAATAACAACAAACACAAAAACCAAAGGAAAATCAGCCAAACTTCCCTGTTGTCTGGATGAGCATGAGGAAATTTGTGCCTGTCTTGTTATATCAAATATCAATATGCCTTCTGATTCTATTTTCATGTTTTTCTCATTCCTGTTTGTTTTTAATGCAGGCAATCACACTTGTTCTAGAATTTCTTAAGCTGGGGTCATGGATCAAAAGCTTATATCTTGAGTTCAGTCCCATCTACAGCATTAACATTTGGCGTCCTCACTGCCCATCTTAATCATAATGCGTCAATCATTCTGGTAGCGTGAGCTTAGTCACAGTTAGTGTTTCGTGTTTCACGGGGCCCTCTCCCTCCCCATTTCAAGACCTTGCCAGCACATAGGGTTTTGTGTAGGCTTAGCTGTCTGCCAGATAATTGCTGACAGATTGGAATGGAGTACACTGCCAGATAATTGCTGACAGATTGGAATGGAGTACACTGCCAGATAATTGCTGACAGATTGGAATGGAGTACACTGCCAGATAATTGCTGACAGATTGGAATGGAGTACACTGCCAGATAATTGCTGGCAGATTGGAATGGAGTACACTGCCAGATAATTGCTGGCAGATTGGAATGGAGTACACTGCCAGATAATTGCTGGCAGATTATTGAATGGAGCACGTACGAATTGTCGAGTGTATAATCCTCTAAACAATGCAGACTTCAAGTAGTAGGCCTATTACAATACTGTATATGAACAGTGATGTTCATCATCATCTCATCATTCTCCTGCCCGTGATGGCGAGAGGGAGATGAGAGACACTCTGAAGCCAGCCGTCGCCAACGGTCCTGTCCTCCGCCTCAGTGATGTTAGGTAGGCCCTATTACAATACTGTGTATGAATCAGTGATGTTAGGTAGGCCCTATTACAATACTGTGTATGAATCAGTGATGTTAGGTAGGCCCTATTGCAATACTGTGTATGAATCAGTGATGTTAGGTAGGCCCTATTACAATACTGTGTATGAATCAGTGATGTTAGGTAGGCCCTATTTACAATACTGTGTATGAATCAGTGATGTTAGGTAGGCCCTATTACAATACTGTGTATGAATCAGTGATGTTAGGTAGGCCCTATTAGATTACAATACTGTGTATGAATCAGTGATGTTAGGTAGGCCCTATTACAATACTGTGTATGAATCAGTGATGTTAGGTAGGCCCTATTACAATACTGTGTATGAATCAGTGATGTTAGGTAGGCCCTATTACAATACTGTGTATGAATCAGTGATGTTAGGTAGGCCCTATTACAATACTGTGTATGAATCAGTGATGTTAGGTAGGCCCTATTACAATACTGTGTATGAATCAGTGATGTTAGGTAGGCCCTATTATTTACAATACTGTGTATGAATCAGTGATGTTAGGTAGGCCCTATTACAATACTGTGTATGAATCAGTGATGTTAGGTAGGCCCTATTACAATACTGTGTATGAATCAGTGATGTTAGGTAGGCCCTATTACAATACTGTGTATGAATCAGTGATGTTAGGTAGGCCCTATTACAATACTGTGTATGAATCAGTGATGTTAGGTAGGCCCTATTACAATACTGTGTATGAATCAGTGATGTTAGGTAGGCCCTATTACAATAATGTATATGAATCAGTGATGTTAGGTAGGCCCTATTACAATACTGTGTATGAATCAGTGATGTTAGGTAGGCCCTATTAGTATTACAATACTGTGTATGAATCAGTGATGTTAGGTAGGCCCTATAGTATACAATACTGTGTATGAATCAGTGATGTTAGGTAGGCCCTATTACAATACTGTGTATGAATCAGTGATGTTAGGTAGGCCCTATTACAATACTGTGTATGAATCAGTGATGTTAGGTAGGCCCTATTAGTATACAATACTGTGTATGAATCAGTGATGTTAGGTAGGCCCTATTACAATACTGTGTATGAATCAGTGATGTTAGGTAGGCCCTATTACAATACTGTGTATGAATCAGTGATGTTAGGTAGGCCCTATTACAATATGTGTATGAATCAGTGATGTTAGGTAGGCCCTATTACAATACTGTGTATGAATCAGTGATGTTAGGTAGGCCCTATTACAATACTGTGTATGAATCAGTGATGTTAGGTAGGCCTATTGCCCTGTTACAAGAATGTGTATGAATCAGTGATGTTAGGTAGGCCTATTACAAGAATGTGTATGAATCAGTGATGTTAGGTAGGCCCTATTACATGTTTATAAATCAGTGATGTTTGATGGGTGTGGTTTAAAAAAAAAAGGGATAATGATTAGGAAGTTGGTCATTGAGATATATTGTCGTAGGGTCAAATTCAAGGCTTTGAATTGGATGGGAAGGGAACTGATAGAGGTTGAATATTTTTTGTTGTTATGGAGGGATATGGTGATTATAAGGGCATGCTGTCCTGTTAAGTAGTAATGTACATTTGTGTAGGAGTGATGTGATGAATGATAGGAGGGCCATAGGTAGTAAATGTGATGGGGAGGGATGGATGATTGAAGGAGGGTATTGATGCTGATGTTGGATGGGAAGTGGAGATAGTGGTAGGAGGATGATGGTGATATAGGAGGGGATGGGAGGGTGTTGAGATGATGGGTGATGATAGGAGGGATGGGTGTGTAGGAGGGATGGGTGATGATAGGAGGGATGGGTGATGTAGGAGGGATGGGTGATGATAGGAGGGATGGAGTGTGGTGGTGGGGGTGTGTGTGTTGGAGGGATGGGTGATGATAGGAGGGATGGGTGTGTTGGAGGGATGGGTGATGATAGGAGGGATGGGAGTGTGGTGGAGGGTGTGTGATAGGAGGGATGGGTGATGATAGGGATGGGGTGGTGGAGGTGGAGGGGTGGTGAGAGATGATAGGAGGATGGGTGTGTGTGGAGGGATGGGTGATGATAGGAGGGATGGGGTGTGGTTGGAGTGGATGGGTGATGATAGGAGGGATGGGGTGTGTGTTGGAGGATGGGTGATGATAGGAGGATGGATGGGTGGAGTGGTGGGTGTGGAGGGATGGGTGATGATAGGAGGGATGGGTGTGTGGGGGGGATGGGTGATGATAGGAGGAGGGGTGTGGTGTGTTGGAGTGATGGGTGATGATAGGAGGGAGGGGGTGTGGGTGTGGTGGAGTGATGGGTGATGATAGGAGGGATGGGGTGTGGTTGTGGAGTGATGGGTGATGATAGGAGGGATGGAGTGGGTGTAGGGTGTGTTGGAGTGATGGGTGATGATAGGAGGTGGGTGGGTGTGTTGGAGTGGATGGGTGATGATAGGAGGGATGGGTGATGTGGAGGTGTGGTGTGTGGAGGATGGTGATGATAGGAGGATGGGGTGTGGTGTGTTGGAGTGATGGGTGATGATAGGAGGGATGGGTGTGGTGGTGGAGTGATGGTGATGATAGGAGGGATGGGGTGTGGTGTGTTGGAGTGATGGGTGATGATAGGAGGGATGGGGTGTGGTGTGGGAGTGATGGGTGATGATAGGAGGGATGGGGTGTGGTGTTGGAGTGATGGGTGATGATAGGAGGGATGGGGTGTGGAGGTGGTGTGTTGGAGTGATGGGTGATGATAGGAGGGATGGGTGTGGGTGTGAGTGATGGGTGATGATAGGAGGGATGGTGTGGTGAGGGGTGTGGTGTGTGGAGGGATGGGTGATGATAGGAGGATTGGAGGTGTGGTGGAGGGATGGGTGATGATAGGAGGATGGTGATGATGGAGGTGGGTGTTGGAGGATGGGTGATGATAGGAGGGATGGGGATGGATTGGGATGTGTGTGAGGTGGAGTGATGGGTGATGATAGGAGGGATGGGTGTGTTGGAGGGATGGGTGATGATAGGAGGGATGGGTGTGATGAGGGGATGGGTGATGATGGAGGGGGGTGTGTGGTGTTTGGAGGGATGGGTGATGATAGGAGGGATGGAGTGTGGTGGAGTGATGGGTGATGATAGGAGGGATGGGTGTGTGTGGAGGGATGGGTGATGATAGGAGGGATGGGTGTGGTGGAGGGATGGGTGATGATAGGAGGGATGGGGGGTGTTGGAGGGATGGGTGATGATAGGAGGGATGGGTGGTGTTGGAGGGATGGGTGATGATAGAGGATGGAGTGGGTGGTGGTGTGTTGGAGGATGGGTGATGATAGGAGGGAGTGGGTGTGTTGGAGTGATGGGTGATGATAGGAGGGATGGGGTGTGGTGAGGGGTGGGTGTGTAGGATGGGTGATGATGGAGGGATGGGGTGTGTGTGTTGGAGTGATGGGTGATGATAGGAGGGATGGGTGTGTGTTGGAGTGATGGTGATGATAGGAGGGATGGTGTGGTGTGTTGGAGTGATGGGTGATGATAGGAGGGATGGGGTGTGGTGTGTTGGAGTGATGGGTGATGATAGGGGGATGGGTGTGGTGTGTGGAGGATGGGTGATGATAGGAGGGATGGGGTGTGGTGTGTTGGAGTGATGGGTGATGATAGGAGGGATGGGGTGTGGTGGTAGGGTGATGGGTGATGATAGGAGGGATGGGTGTGGTGTGTTGGAGCGGATGGGTGATGATAGGAGGGATGGGGTGTGGTGTGGAGGATGGTGATGATAGGAGGGATGGTGTGGTGTGTTGGAGTGATGGTGATGATAGGAGGGATGGGGTGATGTTGAGTGGAGGATGTGGTTAGGAGGGATGGGGTGTGTGGTTGGAGATGATGGGTGATGATAGGAGGATGGGTGTGGTGTGGAGGATGGGTATGATAGGAGGGATGGGTTGTGGTTGGAGAGGGATGATGGAGGTGGGTTGGGGTGGGTGATGTGATGATAGGAGGGATGGGGTGTGGTTGGAGTGATGGGTGATGATAGGGGATGGGTGGGTGTGAGGATGGGTATGTAGGAGGAGGGTGTGGTGAGGGGATGGTGATGATAGGAGGGATGGGGTGTGGTGGAGGGATGGGTGATGATAGGAGGATGGGGTGTGGTGTGTTGGAGGGATGGGTGTGATAGGAGGGATGGGTGTGTGGAGGATGGGTGATGATAGGAGGGATGGGTGTGTGTGTTGGAGTGATGGGTGATGATAGGAGGGATGGGTGTGTGGTGTGGAGGGTGATGGGTGTGATAGGAGGGATGGGTGTTGGTGGAGGATGGGTGATGATAGGAGGGATGGGGTGTGGTGTGTGGAGGAGGGTGTGGGGTGGGGGTGGTGTGTTGGAGGGATGGGTGATGATAGGAGGGATGGAGTGTGGTGGAGGGATGGTGATGATAGGAGGGATGGAGTGAGGTGGAGGGGTGTGTGGTGTGGTGGAGGGATGGGTGATGATAGGAGGGATGGAGTGTGGTGGAGGGATGGGTGATGATAGGAGGGATGGGTGTGATGGGGGATGGGTTGATGATAGGAGGGATGGAGTGTGGTTGAGGGATGGGTGATGATAGGAGGGATGGAGTGTGTGTGGAGGGATGGGTGATGATAGGAGGGATGGAGTGTGGTGGAGGGATGGGTGATGATAGGAGGGATGGAGTGTGGTGGAGGGATGGGTGTGATAGGAGGTGGGGTGGTGGAGGGGTGTGGTGTGTTGGAGGGATGGGTGATGATAGGAGGGATGGTGGTAGGAGTGATGTCATAGGAGTGATTGGATGGTATATATTTGATGGATGAAAGGGTGTGGTGTTCAAGGTGAGTGTAAGATCAACAGTAATAGAGCTTTTCATTGATGGGCACATTATGATTAAGGGTGGGGATGGGGTGATGGTGAGTGTGAGATCAAACAGTAAACTAGTGCTTTATCATTGAAGGGACATTATCATTATGATTGGGGGTGGGGTGGGTTGAATGTAGTTCAATGGTAACTAGTTTCATTGACAGGGGGGTGGAGGGGGGGGTAAGGTTTAGTCCAAACCCCTTAATCTTCCTCTGTTAAATATCTGATTGATCGATCATTTAACTGTTTGATTTCTTACTATTTTATGTCTGTTGAGTGATCGATCAATTGATTATTTTTATTCATTGTTTATGTTCATGTTGATTGGTCAATTGATTATGTTCTGTTGATTGGTCATCGATTATATCATTTCTGATTATTTTATTGATCCAATTCTTAGTTATTATACTTAAGTTAATTTGTTAAAAGTGCATGGCTATAGCCGGGGTTGTGGGTTCATGGCTGTAGACTTGTGGTTTCTCTGTAGGTTAGCCCTTGGTTCTTTTTGACAGAGCATGGACCCGAGTTTGTTATTTCAATTCAGTCCAGCCTGCAACACTAAAAATTGGCCTGTTTGCACCATTGAATGTTTCATCATCTGGTGTTGTCAGCTCGGTTTCATAGTTCCATTCACTCCCCCCCACTACCATAACACACCCATTCAAGACTTGCCAGCTGTAGGTTTGTGCATGCAAGGAAGTCTACAGATTATGTCGTTGGTGACTTGAATGGAGCAGTTGGACTTGTCCCAGTTTGATGAATCTCTTGAACAAATTCCAAACCCTAATTCATATAATAATGATTACAGTATTTCATTGGTGCCAAATCTTGAAGTTCAAATCAAGTGCACTCATGCACAGACATCACAATGCAGTCAAAACCTGCACAAATGATGGAACAGAGGCCAGTTGCAGAATTCATTGTCAGGGCAAGAGGTGGGTTTTTAACCTTTCACTCGCGCACCTATTCGCCAACTGCAAAAACTGATCCTTTCACTCCTACCTATCCACCACTATGCAGGAAGCTGGTGGACAGGGTTAGGAAAGTGAAGTGGTTAGTTTTGGCTTTGCTGTCATGGATGACAATACGAGAAAGTGGTGGACAGGGTGAGGAGTGAAAGGTTAAATTGGATTTAAAAACTAAAGCAGAAAGGGTAGGAGAGTAGCGAAGGGAGAATGGAGTGTATCCTGGCAGGTGGTCCCAGAGCAGCAAAGAATGCTGGGTTGACTGCATGTGTACACACACACACACACACACACACACACACACACACACACACACACACACACACACACACACTGGCACACACACAGTGATAAACACACACACGACGCACGCAACACACACCACACACACACACACACACACACACACACACACACACACACACACACACACAACACACACACACACACACAGTGGTTTTCACACAACTCCAGTGATACACAGTATACACATGCATACATAAACAGTGAGAGAGAGACACACACACACAGACAGACAGACAGACAGACAGCAGACAGACAGAGACAGAGTTGACTGAACAAAGGTCTGACCAGATGGTAGCATCATCATGAGCTGGTCAGAGCTGGTGATATTTTGAGTGGAGGGGAAGACAGGTGTGACTGACCCATGTAGTGATAGTCATGTGCCAACTATTGATCCATCAAGCCATCCCCACCCCGCACTGTGCAGATGCTACCTATCACTATGGCCATGGCTGAAACACAGCTGTCAGAATGTATAATCAGTGATATACACACACAGGGTGTAACCTGTGGTGAACCGCTCAGCATCAAACACCTTTACTGAATGTCTTGACACTGACTTGAGTGATGTGAGACGTAAGCACTATTCAGCAGACTCAGTGAAGAATCCCTGACCTCTTTGACTCCCACACTCAATCCACCAACTGCAAATATGTAACGTAACCCTTTGATTCCCTCTTCCCATCCACCAGATTCCTGCAGGAGGCTGGTGGAGAGGGTGAGGGAATCAAAGGGTTAAGTTTTTGCTTTGTAGCATGGTTGACAATGCAGGATGCTGGTGGACCAGGGGCGCGGGAGTCAAAGGGTTAAGTTTTTGCTTTGCTAGCATGGTTGACAATGCAGGATGCTGGTGGACAGGGCACAGGAGTCAAAGGGTTAAGTTTTTGCTTTGCTAGCATGGTTGACAATGCAGGATGCTGGTGGACAGGGTGCAGGAGTCAAAGGGTTAAGAGATGATCCTCCAGGTGGTATTTTCAGGTTTTTACAAGATATGTCTGTAGATTTCATCCTAAACAGTCACAATCAGTAATTTCATCCTAAACAGTCACAATCAGTAGATTTCATCCTAAACAGTCACAACCAGTAAGTTTCATCCTAAACAGTCACAACCAGTAGATTTCATCCTAAACAGTCACAACCAGTAGAGTTCATCCTAAACAGTCACAATCAGTAGAGTTCATCCTAAACAGTCACAACCAGTAGATTTCATCCTAAACAGTCACAATCAGTAGATTTCATCCTAAACCAGTCACAACCAGTAGATTCATCCTAAACAGTCACAATTCAGTAGATTTCATCCTAAACAGTCACAACCAGTAGATTTCATCCTAAACAGTCACAATCAGTAGAGTTCATCCTAAACAGTCACAATCAGTAGATTTCATCCTAAACAGTCACAACCAGTAGAGTTCATCCTAAACAGTCACAATCAGTAGATTTCATCCTAAACAGTCACAACCAGTAGATTCATCCTAAACAGTCACAACCAGTAGATTTCATCCTAAACAGTCACAACCAGTAGATTTCATCCTAAACAGTCACAACCAGTAGATTTCATCCTAAACAGTCACAATCAGTAGATTTCATCCTAAACAGTCACAATCAACAGATTTCATCCTAAACAGTCACAATCACAGATTTCATCCTAAACAGTCACAATCAGTAGATTTCATCCTAAACAGTCACAACAGTAGATTTCATCCTAAACAGTCACAATCAGTAGATTTCATCCTAAACAGTCACACCAGTAGATTTTCTAATAGTCACAACAGTAGATTTCATCCTAAACAGTCACAATCAGTAGATTTTCTCCTAAACAGTCACATCAATAGATTTCATTCTAAACAGTCACACACAGAGATTTCATCCTAAACAGTCACAATCAGTAAGAGTTCATTCAAACAGTCACACCAGTAGAGTTCATCCTAGCAGTACACCAGTAGAGTTCCATCCTAATCAGTCACACCAGTAGATTCATCCTAACAGTCACAATCAGTTAGAGTTCATCTAACAGGTCACAACCAGTTAGGTTCATCTAAACAGGTCACAACCAGTATGAGTTCATCCTTAAACTAGTCACAACCAGTAGAGTTCATCCTAAACAGTCACAACCAGTAGAGTTCATCCTAAACAGTCACAACCAGTAGAGTTCATCCTAAACAGTCACAATCAGTAGATTTCATCCTAAACAGTCACAACCAGTAGATTTCATCCTAAACAGTCACAATCAGTAGAGTTCATCCTAAACAGTCACAATCAGTAGAGTTCACCCTAAACAGTCACAATCAGTAGATTTCATCCTAAACAGTCACAACCAGTAGAGTTCACCCTAAACAGTCACAACCAGTAGAGTTCATCCTAAACAGTCACAATCAACAGATTTCATCCTAAACAGTCACAATCAGTAGATTTCATCCTAAACAGTCACAATCAGTAGATTTCATCCTAAACAGTCACAACCAGTAGATTTCATCCTAAACAGTCACAATCAGTAGAGTTCATCCTAAACAGTCACAATCAGTAGATTTCATCCTAAACAGTCACAACCAGTAGATTTCATCCTAAACAGTCACAATCAGTAGAGTTCACCCTAAACAGTCACAATCAGTAGATTTCATCCTAAACAGTCACAACCAGTAGAGTTCACCCTAAACAGTCACAAGCAGTAGAGTTCATCCTAAACAGTCACAATCAGTAGATTTCATCCTAAACAGTCACAATCAGTAGATTTCATCCTAAACAGTCACAATCAGTAGATTTCATCCTAAACAGTCACAACCAGTAGATTTCATCCTAAACAGTCACAACCAGTAGAGTTCACCCTAAACAGTCACAATCAGTAGAGTTCATCCTAAACAGTCACAACCAGTAGAGTTCATCCTAAACAGTCACAATCAGTAGATTTCATCCTAAACAGTCACAATCAGTAGATTTCATCCTAAACAGTCACAACCAGTAGATTTCATCCTAAACAGTCACAACCAGTAGATTTCATCCTAAACAGTCACAATCAGTAGATTTCATCCTAAACAGTCACAATCAGTAGATTTCATCCTAAACAGTCACAACCAGTAGATTTCATCCTAAACAGTCACAACCAGTAGATTTCATCCTAAACAGTCACAATCAGTAGATTTCATCCTAAACAGTCACAATCAGTAGATTTCATCCTAAACAGTCACAACCAGTAGATTTCATCCTAAACAGTCACAACCAGTAGAGTTCATCCTAAACAGTCACAATCAGTAGATTTCATCCTAAACAGTCACAACCAGTAGATTTCATCCTAAACAGTCACAATCAGTAGATTTCATCCTAAACAGTCACAATCAGTAGAGTTCATCCTAAACAGTCACAATCAGTAGATTTCATCCTAAACAGTCACAATCAGTAGATTTCATCCTAAACAGTCACAATCAGTAGAGTTCATCCTAACAGTCACAACCAGTAGATTTCATCCTAAACAGTCACAATCAGTAGATTTCATCCTAAACAGTCACAATCAGTAGAGTTCATCCTAAACAGTCACAATCAGTAGATTTCATCCTAAACAGTCACAATCAATAGAGTTCATCCTAAACAGTCACAACCAGTAGATTTCATCCTAAACAGTCACAATCAGTAGAGTTCATCCTAAACAGTCACAATCAGTAGATTTCATCCTAAACAGTCACAATCAGTAGATTTCATCCTAAACAGTCACAACCAGTAGAGTTCATCCTAAACAGTCACAATCAGTAGATTTCATCCTAAACAGTCACAATCAACAGATTTCATCCTAAACAGTCACAATCAGTAGAGTTCATCCTAAACAGTCACAATCAGTAGATTTCATCCTAAACAGTCACAATCAGTAGATTTCATCCTAAACAGTCACAACCAGTAGAGTTCATCCTAAACAGTCACAATCAGTAGAGTTCATCCTAAACAGTCACAATCAGTAGATTTCATCCTAAACAGTCACAATCAGTAGATTTCATCCTAAACAGTCACAATCAGTAGATTTCATCCTAAACAGTCACACATACAGGAAATATTTTACATTTTAGACTTGAAAGGCTTACCTTGTGTGTGATAATGATATTCAGCTGTTGTTGTTTTTTAACATCAGAGTTGCTTTTAATGTGGTGTTAGCCCAGGTGTGGTTGCAGTGGTTAGCCTAGCTATGAGCTACATGAACCTGGTAGAGCCATGGACTTAAGATCTGATATCTTGAGTTCAATCTCAGTCCACAGCATTAATACCTGGCCTGTTTGCTGCCCATCTTAATGTGTCCATCATTCTGGTGGTGTCACCTTAGTGTTTGATAGGTCCACTGGCCTGTTTGCTGCCTATCTTAATGTTTCCATCATTCTGGTGGTGTCAGCTTAGTGTTTGATAGGTCCACTGGCCTGTTTGCGGCCCATCTTAATGTTTCCATCATTCTGGTGGTGTCCGCTGAGTGTTTGATAGGTCCACTGGCCTGTTGGCTGCCCATCTTAATGTGTCCATCATTCTGGTGGTGTCAGCTTAGTGTTTGATAGGTCCACTGACCTGTTTGCTGCCCACCTTAATGTTTCCATCATTCTGGTGGTGTCAGCATAGTGTTTGATAGGTCCACTGGCCTGTTGGCTGTCCATCTTAATGTGTCCATCATTCTGGTGGTGTCAGCTTACTGTTTGATAGGTCCACTGGCCTGTTGGCTGTCCATCTTAATGTGTCCATCATTCTGGTGGTGTCAGCGTAGTGTTTGATAGGTCCACTGGCCTGTTGGCTGCCCATCTTAATGTTTCCATCATTCTGGTGGTGTCAGCTTACTGTTTGAAAGGTCCACTGGCCTGTTGGCTGCCCATCTTAATGTGTCCATCATTCTGGTGGTGTCAGCTTACTGTTTGAAAGGTCCACTGGCCTGTTGGCTGCCCATCTTAATGTGTCCATCATTCTGGTGGTGTCAGCTTGGTGTTTGATAGGTCTACTGGCCTGTTGGCTGCCCATCTTAATGCTTCCATCATTCTGGTGGTGTCAGCGTAGTGTCTGATACTAGTGATAGGTCCACTGGCCTGTTCACTGCCCATCTTAATGTTTCCATCATTCTGGTGGTGTCAGCTTGGTGTCTGATAGATCCACTGGCCTGTTGGCTGCCCATCTTAATGTGTCCATCATTCAGATGGTGTCAGCGTAATGTTTGATAGGTCCATTTCTCCCCTTTCCCTGCTTCAAGACCTTGCCAGCGCATAGGGTTTTGTGCTGTCTCAGGAAATCTGTCAGATAGTTGCTGGCAGGTTTGGGTGGAGCATATATGGAGTTGTCCGAGTGCAGTGAACCCCTGTTGAAATAACTTCAATAACTCCAATACATGAATCTGAACCAGAAGCAGTGATTCACACACATTGCTATATCCATGAATTCAAATTGAGGGGAAGCTGTAAGTGTTGAACCAACTTTGGCCACTGCCTCTGTAACTAGTCTCAGTTTGAGATCACAATCGATAAACTTTTGACTTTTATGGTACAATCTGTCACAGTCTTTTTCCAGGTCATTGTGTTTTGTACGTCAAAGGACACTTGTGAGTTTGTCTCTCACATTGTTCAAGCATGTTGATAAACATTGATTAAGCATGTTGATAAAGTTGTTAGATAATTATACTGTAGCCAATCTGTCGCTCACAGTCAGTGCCATTATGCTCACAGCTCGTCAAACACGTGAAACAGTGAGACAACAAATTATAATTTCCAAATTTTAGATTCGAAAAACGTAATTGTGAGTTTAGGTGTTAATCTTAGCCCCTCAAGTTCAGTCCCAGCTCACTCCATCCAAAACTGGCCTGTTTGCTGCCCATCTCACTGTTTCCATCCTTGTGATGGTGTCAGCTTAGTGTTTGATAGATTCCTTGACCCCCCTTTCCCTCTCTTCATTTCAAGACATTGCCAGCACTGAGCGTTTTGCACATGCTCAAAGAGTCTGCCAGATAATTACTAGCAAATTTAGGTGGAGCGCATATGGAGTTGTACGAGTATGATGAACATGGCCTCTTGGAGAAACTGTAAACACCCCAAGAGAGGTAAAGCAGGGTTGTGTCGTTTTGACCCTTTGGTTCCCTCCCCCCATCCACTAAAATCCTGCATTGTCATCAATGTCCCCAATCTACTAGCATCCTGCATTGTCATCAATATCCCCAATCTACTAGCATCCTGCATTGTCATCAATGTCCCCAATCCACTAACATCCTGCATTGTCATCAATGTCCCCAATCCACTAACATCCTGCATTGTTATCAGTGTCCCTAATCCACTAACATCCTGCATTGTCATCAATGTCCCCAATCCACTGTACTAACATCCTGCATTGTCATCAATGTCCCCAATCCACTGTACTAACATCCTGCATTGTCATCAATGTCCCCAATCCACTAACATCCTGCATTGTCATCAATGTCCCCAATCCACTAACATCCTGCATTGTCATCAATGTCCCCAATCCACTAACATCCTGCATTGTCATCAATGTCCCCAATCCACTAACATCCTGCATTGTCATCAATGTCCCCAGTCCACTACATCCTGCATTGTCATCAATTTCCCCAATCCACTAACATCCTGCATTGTCATCAATGTCCCCAATCCATTAACATCCTGCGTTGTCATCAATGTCCCCAATCCACTAACATCCTGCATTGTCATCAGTGTCCCCAATCCACTAACATCCTGCATTGTCATCAATGTCCCCAATCCACTAACATCCTGCATTGTCATCAATGTCCCCAATCCACTGACATCCTGCATTGTCATCAGTGTCCCCAATCCACTAACATCCTGCATTGTCATCAATGTCCCCAATCCACTAACATCCTGCATTGTCATCAATGTCCCCAATCCACTAACATCCTGCATTGTCATCAATGTCCCCAATCCACTAACATCCTGCATTGTCATCAATGTCCCCAATCCACTGACATCCTGCATTGTCATCAATGTCCCCAATCCACTGACATCCTGCATTGTCATCAATGTCCCCAATCCACTAACATCCTGCATTGTCATCAATGTCCCCAATCCACTAACATCCTGCATTGTCATCAGTGTCCCTAATCCACTAACATCCTGCATTGTCATCAATGTCCCCAATTCACTAACATCCTGCATTGTCATCAATGTCCCCAATCCACTGACATCCTGCATTGTCATCAATGTCCCCAATCCACTGACATCCTGCATTGTCATCAATTTCCCAATCCACTAACATCCTGCATTGTCATCAATGTCCCCAATCCATTAACATCCTGCGTTGTCATCAATGTCCCCAATCCACTAACATCCTGCATTGTCATCAGTGTCCCCAATCCACTAACATCCTGCATTGTCATCAATGTCCCCAATCCACTAACATCCTGCATTGTCATCAATGTCCCCAATCCACTAACATCCTGCATTGTCATCAATGTCCCCAATCCACTAACATCCTGCATTGTCATCAATGTCCCCAATCCACTGACATCCTGCATTGTCATCAATGTCCCCAATCCACTGACATCCTGCATTGTCATCAATGTCCCCAATCCACTAACATCCTGCATTGTCATCAATGTCCCCAATCCACTAACATCCTGCATTGTCATCAGTGTCCCCAGTCCACTACATCCTGCATTGTCATCAATGTCCCCAGTCCACTACATCCTGCATTGTCATCAGTGTCCCCAATCCACTGACATCCTGCATTGTCATCAATGACAGCAAAACAAAAACATAACTCTGACTCCCTCCTCCAATCCAGAGAGCGGGGATATGAGATAAGAAGACAGGGGGGGGGGGGGGGGGGAATGGTGAATTGGGAGACAGAGATAGGATGGAGGGGAAGAGTAGAATGGAGCAGGGGACAGGGGATGGATGGGGAGGGAGACGTGACGTCAATGGTCAGTTTAAAGGCTGGGTGTTGGATGGGATTATGGGAGAAAATCCTTCAAACAGCTGAGGGGGAGGGGCAGGGGATCTCCCCTCTTGTTGTGCACTGACCCGGGGGTTGTGTCAACAGGCCGCAAACACCATGTTCCCTGGGGATCAAAAGGGAGGCGACTGTCCCTCTAAACTGTGTCCTTTGCCATCTCCTCTTTAGTCTTTTCCTGGGGCGATCAAAGCCATAGTTGTTCTCATTTCTGTCTGGCTCTTTTTGTCTAAACTGTTGGTGTTGTCACTTCCTTGGCTTGCCGTGCTCACCACTCATCTGGTCATTAAATGCATTGTCATGACTCACACTCTCTCTGACAGTCTCCCAGTCTGAGTGACATCATCATCATCATCATCATCATCATCATCATCATCATCAGGTGCCTTGCTGCATGGCGTTGGCGATCATGGACTTCCGTCTGTCTCTATCTCTTGTTGCCTCAAGCATCTCTTCCACCCTCCTTGTCTTCAGCCACTCTGCAAGGCCGTCTAGTATCTTCTCCCTGGGTCTACCTGGTGCTCTCTTTCCCTCCAGCTTTCCCGTTGTGACCAGACTGTTAGTGTTAAGCCACTGTCTCCTGCCATTCCTGTTGTCTGGTGTCTACTGTTACAGCCACTGTCCCCTGCCATTCCTGTTGTCTGGTGTCTCCTGTTACAGCCACTGTCTCCTGCCATTCCTGTTGTCTGGTGTCTCCTGTTACAGCCACTGTCCCCTGCCATTCCTGTTGTCTGGTGTCTCCTGTTACAGCCACTGTCTCCTGCCATTCCTGTTGTCTGGTGTCTCCTGTTACAGCCACTGTCTCCTGCCATTCCTGTTGTCTGGTGTCTCCTGTTACAGCCACTGTCCCCTGCCATTCCTGTTGTCTGGTGTCTGCTGTTACAGCCACTGTCCCCTGCCATTTCTGTTGTCTGGTGTCTCCTGTTACAGCCACTGTCCCCTGTCATTCCTGTTGTCTGGTGTCTCCTGTTACAGACTGTTGGTGTTAAGCCACTGTCTCCTGCCATTCCTGTTGTCTGGTGTCTCCTGTTACAACCACTGTCTCCTGCCATTCCTGTTGTCTGGTGTCTCCTGTTACAGCCACTGTCCCCTGGCATTCCTGTTGTCTGGTGTCTCCTGTTACAGCTACTGTCCCCTGCCATTCCTGTTCTCTGGTGTCTCCTGTTACAGCCACTGTCCCTGCCATTCCTGTTGTCTGGTGTCTGCTGTTACAGCCACTGTCCCCTGCCATTTCTGTTGTCTGGTGTCTCCTGTTACAGCCACTGTCCCCTGTCATTCCTGTTGTCTGGTGTCTCCTGTTACAGTCACTGTCCCCTGCCATTTCTGTTGTCTGGTGTCTCCTGTTACAGCCATTGTCTCCTGCCATTTACTTTTGCTTTCTATTTCTGTTATATTCACTAGGTTTTGTACAACTGTCCTCAAATCCCTAAAGTCATAGTCTCTGCTCATTCCTGCTTCTCTGGGTATCTCCTTTCTGTTGTGAGGGCTAATCCACAAGTCTCGTCACTTTCAAAATGAAAATTAGAAGTCCAGCATGCATGAACTTACAGTGTTTCAAAGAGCTCTTCTCCTCTTGCTTTACAAAGTTTCTGTCTCCTTAACCAAGAGTGAAATGCTTTTTGTTAGTCTGATTTAAATACGGTAGAGACCTGTGCGATTTCACAGCTTTTCCCTAGCTCTAGAGTGTTGAAAATATATTACCAGCCAGGTTTCGGTCCATAAGGAGAAACAACCAGAAACTGCATTGGACTAAGTGGATGACTGCAAGGTGAGAGAGGGAGAATTTGAATGGATTGCTAAGTGATGACTGCAAGATGAGAGAGGAGAATTTGAATGGATTGCTAAGTGACGACTGCAAGGTGAGAGAGGGAGAATTTGAATGGATTGCTAAGTGACGACTGCAAGGTGAGAGAGGGAGAATTTGAATGGATTGCTAAGTGATGACTGCAAGGTGAGAGGGAGAATTTGAATGGATTGCTAAGTGATGACTGCAAGGTGAGAGAGGGAGAATTTGAATGGATTGCTTGTGTAGATAGGTCACAGTGACCTTGGTTTTATGGGCAGTTCTTGTATTGTCAAGACTGATAGAGTCCGCCAGGTAATTGCTGCAGATTTGGATGGAGCGCGTATGGAATTGTCCAGGCACGATGAGTCCCTCTTGAACAGACTGCCAACAACTTTTCTCCCAACCCGTGTCTTTTTCATCTTGAAAGTTGGGCCGCATCCATATCCTGCACACAGATGTTTCATCTTCACAGACCTGTCAGCGCTGATGGCTTGGAAGCAGGTGCTGCTCAGGTGATCTCACTTGATGTTTGTGAAATTATGTTCCCAGAAATTAACCCTATCACTGCCTCGTTCAAACCAACAGCTTCCTGCAGGGAGCTGGTATATATAGGGTGTAGGAGTGAAAGGGGTGATAATTTTGGAAAGTTAAGGAAGGTGTGCTTTTGAGATGTCGGGAAAGGTTGGTAATGATGATGATGAGGATGAGGTGAGAAGTGGATTGGAACAGGTGCGGTCCATATGATCACGTTCAAGGACTTGTTGGATATCTCATTTCAGAAATTACATGTGGAGGTTGGGTTGGTGGAGAGGTGTAGGGGTGGGGGAGGGAGGGGGGTTAAGTAGTTATGATGGAAGTGAGGCGTCTTTATCTCACTTGATCTTGTCAGTCTGTCGTAGTGTCTGACCCCTCCTCTCGCTGTATGGGTGTCTGTCTGTGTGTCTGTCTGTATGTCCGCCATCAGGTATGTGGTCTGTCTGTCTGTCTGTATGTCCGCCATCAGGTATGTACCACACAGAGCGAGTGTCATTTCCATGTTAAATTAATTCACTGTCTGTGCGTGTCACTGCAACAGCTACGGGTCCCAACTGCATCTCATTGCACCAAAAGTTGTGTTCAGCTTGCCCCAAGCCGATTGGTGTAACCAGATATATAAAATTATAATATAGGTTCAGTGATCTCTGTGGGCATTCAGCCATTGTCGTCTTTGACACTGGCACAGTGACAGTGAAATACCGGGATTAGACGTGTGAGAGACCCGTTGTATGTGGTTTTTTTTTTTTACAGGGTAGATTTGGGGGTCAGGGCTTAGAGTATTGACACCTGTAATGAATAAATCAAATCTGGATAGGGTGGACCTGATTCTGTGTATGTACTGATGACGTAATCGGCCATTGGCCGGTGTCTTTGTACTTTGTTGCTGTGTTCTTTGTGTTGTGCTCTCCTTGTAGTTTGTGGCTGTGTTGTGTTCTTTGTGTTGTGCTCTCCTTGTACTTTGTGGCTGTGTTGTGTTCTTTGTGTTTTTCTTGTACTTTGTGGCTGTGCTGTGTTCTTTGTGTTTTTCTTGTACTTTGTGGCTGTGTTGTGTTCTGCTCTTCTTGTACTTTGTGGCTGTGTTGTGTTCTTTGTGTTCTGCTCTCCTTGTACTTTGTGGCTGTGTTGTGTTCTTTGTGTTCTGCTCTCCTTGTACTTTGTTGCTGTGTTCTTTGTGTTGTGCTCTCCTTGTACTTTATGGCTGTGTTGTGTTCTTTGTGTTTTTCTTGTACTTTGTGGCTGTGTTGTGTTCTTTGTGTTGTGCTCTCCTTGTACTTTGTGGCTGCGTTGTGTTCTTTGTGTTTTTCCTGTACTTTGTGGCTGTGTTGTGTTCTTTGTGTTTTCTTGTACATTGTGGCTGTGTTGTGTTCTTTGTGTTTTTCTTGTACTTTGTAACTTTGTTGTGTTCTTTGTGTTGTGCTCTCCTTGTACTTTGTGGCTGTGTTGTGTTCTTTGTGTTTTTCTTGTACTTTGTGGCTGCGCTGTGTTCTTTGGTTTTTCTTGTACTTTGTGGCTGTGTTGTGTTCTTTGTGTTGTGCTGTCCTTGTACTTTGTGGCTGTGTTGTGTTCTTTGTGTTTTTCTTGTACTTTGTGGCTGTTGTGTTCTTTGTGTTTTCTTGTACTTTGTGACTGTGTTGTGTTCTTTGTGTTTTTCTTGTACTCTGTGGGCTGTGTTGTGCTCTTTGTGTTTTTTCTTGTACTTTGTGGCTGTGTTGTGTTCTTTGTGTTTTTCGTGTACTCTGTGGCTGTGTTGTGCTCTTTGTGTTTTTTCTTGTACTTTGTGGCTGTGTTGTGCTCTTTGTGGTTTTTCTTGTACTTTGTGGCTGTGTTGTGTTCTTTGTGGTTTTTCTTGTACTTTGTAACTTTGTGTTCTTTGTGTTGTGCTGTCTTGTACTTTGTGGCTGTGTTGTGTGCTCTTTGTGTTTTTCTTGTACTTTGTGGCTGTGTTGTGTTCTTTGTGGTTTTTCTTGTACTTTGTGGCTGTGTTGTGTTCTTTGTGTTTTTTCTTGTACTTTGTGGCTGTTTGTTGTGTCTTTGTGTTGTGCTTCTCTTGTACTTTGTGGCTGTGTTGTGTTCTTTGTGTTTTTCTTGTACTTTGTGCGTGTTGTGTTCTTTGTGTTTTTCTTTGTACTTTGTGGCTGTGTTGTGTTCTTTGTGTTGTCTGTCCTTGTACTTTGTGGCTGTGTTGTGTTCTTTGTGTTTTCTTGTACTTTGTGGCTGTGTTGTGTTCTTTGTGTTTTTCTTGTACGTTGTGGCTGTGTTGTGTTCTTTGTGTTGTGCTGTCCTTGTACTTTGTGGCTGTGTTGTGTTCTTTTGTTTTCTTGTACTTTGTGGCTGTGTTGTGTTCTTTGTTTTTTCTTGTACTTTGTAACTTGTGTGTTCTTTGGTTGTGCTTCCTTGTACTTTGTGGCTGTGTTGTGCTCTTTGTGGTTTTCTTGTACTTTGTGGCTGTGTTGTGTTCTTTGTGTTTTTCTTGTACTTTGTGGCTGTGTTGTGTTCTTTGTGTTGTGCTTTCCTTGTACTTTGTGGTTTGTGTTGTGTTCTTTATGTTTTCTTGTACTTTGTGGCTGTGTTGTGTTCTTTGTGTTGTGCTATCTTGTACTTTGTGGCTGTGTTTGTGTTCTTTGTGTTTTTCTTGTACTTTGTGGCTGTGTTGTGTTCTTTGTGTTGTGCTTTCCTTGTACTTTGTGGCTGTGTTGTGTTCTTTGTGTTTTTCTTGTACTTTGTGGCTGTGTTGTGTTCTTTGTGTTGTGCTTCCTTGTACTTTGTGGCTGTGTTGTGTTCTTTGTGTTTTTCTTGTACTTTGTGGCTGTGTTGTGTTCTTTGTGTTGTGCTTTCCTTGTACTTTGTGGCTGTGTTGTGTTCTTTGTGTTTGCTTCCTTGTACTTTGTGGCTGTGTGTGTTCTTTGTGTTGTGCTATCCTTGTACTTTGTGGCTGTGTTGTGTTCTTTGTGTTTTTCTTGTACTTTGTGGCTGTGTTGTGTTCTTTGTGTTTTCTTGTACTTTGTGGCTGTGTTGTGTTCTTTGTGTTGTGCTCTCCTTGTACTTGTGGCTGTGTTGTGTCTTTGTGTTTTCTTGTACTTTGTGGCTGTGTTGTGTTCTTTGTGTTTTTCTCTTGTACTTTGTGGCTGTGTTTGTGTTTTTTGTGTATTTGTACTTTGTGGCTGTGTTGTTCTTTGTGTTGTGCTCTCCTTGTACTGTGTGGCTGTGTTGTGTTCTTTGTGTTTTTCTTGTACTTTGTGGCTGTGTGTTTCTTTGTGTTTTTCTTGTCTTTGTGCTTTTGTTGTGCTTTTGCTTTGTTCTTTCCTTGTACTTTTGGCTGTGGTGTTGTTGTTCTTTGTGTTGTGTTCTTGTACTTTGTGGCTGTGTTGTGTTCTTTTGTGTTTTTCTTGTACTTTGTGGCTGTGTTGTGTTTCTGTCTTGTGGTTGTGTTGTCTTGGTCTTGTACTTTGTGGCTGTGTTGTGTTCTTTGTGTTTTTCTTGTACTTTGTGGCTGTTTGTGTTCTTTGTGTTTTCTTGTACTTTGTGCTGTGTTGTTGTTCTTTGTGTTTTTGTGTTACTTTGTGGCTGTGTTGTGTTCTTTGTGTTTTTTCTTGTACTTTGTGGCTGTGTTGTGTTCTTTGTGTTTTTCTTGTACTTTGTGGCTGTGTTGTGTTCTTTGTGTTTTTCTTGTACTTTGTACTTGTTGTGTTCTTTGTGTTGTGCTCTCCTTGTACTTTGTGGCTGTGTTGTGTTCTTTGTGTTTTTCTTGTACTTTGTGGCTGCGCTGTTGTTTCTTTGTGTTTTTCTTGTACTTTGTAACTTGTGTGTTCCTTTGTGTTGTGCTCTCCTTGTACTTTTGGCTGTGTTGTGTTCTTTGTGTTTTTCTTGTACTTTGTGCTGTGTTGTGTTCTTTGTGTTTTTCTTGTACTTTGTGGCTGTGTTGTGTTCTTTGTGTTGTGCTTTCCTTGTACTTTGTGGCTGTTTGTGTTCTTTGTGTTTTTCTTTTACTTTGTGGCTGTTGTGTTCTTTGTGTTTTTCTTGTACTTTGTGGCTGTGTTGTGTTCTTTGTGTTTTTCTTGTACTTTGTGGCTGTGTTGTGTTCTTTGTGTTTTTCTTGTACTTTGTGGCTGGTTGTGTTCTTTGTGTTTTTCTTGTACTTTGTGCTGTGTTGTGTTCTTTGTGGTTTTTCTTGTACTTTGTGGCTGTGTTGTGTTCTTTGTGGTTTTTCTTGTACTTTGTGGCTGTGTTGTGTTCTTTGTGTTTTTCTTGTACTTTGTGGCTGTGTTGTGTTCTTTGTGTTGTGCTCTCCTTGTACTTTGTGGCTGTGTTGTGCTTCTTTGTGGTTTTTCTTGTACTTTTGGGCTGTGTTGTGTTTCTTTGTGGTTTTTCTTGTACTTTGTACTTTGTGTGTTCTTTGTGTGTGTGTCCTTGTACTTGGTGGCTGTGTTGTGTTCTTTGTGGTTTTTCTTGTACTTTGTGAGCTGTGTTGTGTCTTTGGTGTTTTTTTGTACTTTGTGGCTGGTGTTGTTGTTCTTTTGTGTGTTTTCTTGTACTTTGTGTGGATTGTGTTTGTGTTTTGTTTTTTTTGTCTTTGTGCTGTGTGTGTCTTTGTGTTTTTCTTGTACTTTGTGGCTGTGTTGTGTTCTTTGTGTTTTTCTTGTACTTTGTGATGTGTTTGTGTTCTTTGTGTTGTGCTTCCTTGTACTTTGTGGCTGTGTTGTGTTCTTTGTGTTTTTCTTGTACTTTGTGGCTGTGTTGTGTTCTTTGTGTTGTGCTTTCCTTGTACTTTGTGGCTGTTGTGTCTTGTGTTGTCTGTACTTTGGCTGTGTTGTTTCTTTGTTTTACTCTTGTATGTGCTGTGTTGTGGTTTTTGCTTGTGTTGTGTGTTTGTTTCTTGTACTTTGTGGCTATGTTGTTCTTTGTGTTGTGCTGTCCTTGTACTTTGTGGCTGTGTTGTGTTCTTTGTGTTTTTCTTGTACTTTGTGGCTGTGTTGTGTTCTTTGTGTGGCTGTGTTGTGTTCTTTGTGTTCTGTTCTCCTTGTACTTTGTGGCTGTGTTGTGTTCTTTGTGTTCTGTTCTTGTTTTTTGTGGCTGTGTTGTGTTCTTTGTGTTCTTGTTCTTTGTGGCTGTGTTCTTGTTCTTTGTGGCTGTGTTCTTGTTCTTTGTGGCTGTGTTCTTGTTCTTTGTGGCTGTGTTGTGTTCTTTGTGGCTGTGTTGTGTTCTTTGTGGCTGTGTTGTGTTCCTGTTCTTTGTGGCTGTGTTGTGTTCTCTTTGTACTTTGTGACGGTGTTGTGTTCTTTGTGTTCTCTTTGTACTTTGTGACGTTGTTGTGTTCTCTTTGTACTTTGTGACGTTGTTGTGTTCTTTGTGTTCTCTTTGTACTTTGTGACGGTGTTGTGTTCTTTGTGTTCTCTTTGTGTACTTTTTGACTGTGTTGTGTTCTTTGTGGCTGTGTTGTGTTCTTTGTGTTCTTGTTCTTTGTGGCTGTGTTGTGTTCTTTGTGGCTGTGTTGTGTTCTCTTTGTACTTTGTGGCTGTGTTGTGTTATTCCTGTTCTCTTTGTGTATTTTTGACTGTGTGTTGTGTTCTTTGTGGCTGTGTTGTGTTCTTTGTGTTCTTGTTCTTTGTGGCTGTGTTGTGTTCTTTGTGGCTGTGTTGTGTTCTTGTTCTTTGTGGCTGTGTTGTGTTCTTTGTGGCTGTTGTGTTCTTGTTCTTTGTGGCTGTGTTGTGTTCTTTGTGTTCTTGTACTTTGTGGCTGTGTTCTTGTTCTTTGTGTTCTTGTACTTTGTGGCTGTGTTGTGTTCTTTGTGGCTGTGTTCTTGTTCTTTGTGGCTGTGTTCTTGTTCTTTGTGGCTTGTTGTGTTCTTTGTGGCTGTGTTGTGTTCTTTGTGGCTGTGTTCTTGTTCTTTGTGGCTGTGTTGTGTTCTTTGTGTTCTTGTTCTTTGTGGCTGTGTTCTTGTTCTTTGTGGCTGTGTTGTGTTCTTTGTGGCTGTGTTGTGTTCTTTGTGGCTGTGTTGTGTGTTCTTTGTGGCTGTGTTGTGTTCTTGTTCTTTGTGGCTGTGTTGTGTTCTTTGTGTTCTTGTACTTTGTGGCTGTGTTGTGTTCTTTGTGTTCTTGTTCTTTGTGGCTGTGTTGTGTTATTCCTGTTCTCTTTGTGTACTTTTTGACTGTGTTGTGTTCTTTGTGTTCTCTTTGTTTACTTTGTGGCTGTGTTGTGTTCTTTGTGTTTTCCTTGTTGTATTTAGTATCAGTGTTGTGTTCTTCCTGTTCTCCTTGCTGTGATGTGTGGCTGTGTGTGTTGTATTTTGTTTGTGTTCCTCGACTTGGTGCAATGTATGCTTTTTACATACCGTAGTGTTTTGTGTGTGTGTGTGTGTGTGTGTGTGTGTGGTGTGTGTGTGTGTGTGTGTGTGTTGTGTGTGTGTGTGTTGTGTGTGTGTGTGTGTGTGTGTGTGTGTGTGTGTGACTGCTAATGTTTCTATAAAGAGAGAAAGGTATTGATGTAAATACAGTATAAGTCTCATAGTGTTGACTCAGGGGACCATAGCACTGCCCACTAGGCTGCATGTGTGTGAGCACGACCAACAGTGTGTATACAGAGACAAAGGCGTGTTGATGTATTATGTAAAGATGGAGTCTGGAACAGTGCCCTTACCATTGTGGTCACTCAGCAGACTGGAACTCAAGACCACTGAGCCATGCAGTGTCCACCCAGTGTCCACTCCACTGAGCATGTACAGTTCATTGACCCCCTGATTGTACTAACACACACGTGTTTCCCCCACCCCCACCCCACCCAAGGCTATCTATCTGGCTGGCTGGCTGGCTGGCTGGCTCTGGCTTTGGCTCTCTCGTTTTTAACATGGCGTTAGCCCTGATATGGCTGTAGTAGTCGGCTGGGTTGTAAGCAGTATGAACCTTGAACTTGGTTGTCGTTTTTATTATGGTGTTAGACCTGATATGGCTCTAGAAGTCGGCTGGGTTGTAAGCAATATGAACCTTGAACTTGGTTGTCGTTTTTAACGTGGCGTTAACCCTGATATGGCTGTAGTAGTCGGCTGGGCTGTAAGCAATATGAACCTTGAACTTGGTTGTCGTTTTTAACGTGGCGTTAACCCTGATATGGCTCTAGAAGTCGGCTGGGTTGTAAGCAATATGAACCTTGAACTTGGTTGTCGTTTTTATATGGTGTTAGCCCTGATATGGCTGTAGTAGTCGGCTGGGTTGTAAGCAATATGAACCTTGAACTTGGTTGTCGTTTTTAATAAGGTGTTAGCCCTGATATGGCTGTAGTAGTCGGCTGGGTTGTAAGCAATATGAACCTTGAACTTGGTTGTCGTTTTTAATATGGTGTTAGCCCTGATATGGCTGTAGTAGTCGGCTGGGTTGTAAGCAATATGAACCTTGAACTTGGTTGTCGTTTTTAATATGGTGTTAGCCCTGATATGGCTGTAGTATTCGGCTGGGTTGTAAGCAATATGAACCTTGAACTTGGTTGTCGTTTTTAATATGGTGTTAGCCCTGATATGGCTGTAGTAGTCGGCTGGGTTGTAAGCAATATGAACCTTGAACTTGGTTGTCGTTTTTAATATGGTGTTAGCCCTGATATGGCTGTAGTAGTCGGCTGGGTTGTAAGCAATATGAACCTTGAACTTGGTTGTCGTTTTTAATATGGTGTTAGCCCTGATATGGCTGTAGTAGTCGGCTGGGTTGTAAGCAATATGAACCTTGAACTTGGTTGTCGTTTTTAATATGGTTTAGCCCTGATATGGCTGTAGTAGTCGGCTGGGTTGTAAGCAATATGAACCTTGAAGACAGTGCTGTACTAGTCAGAGTCTGGGTTTGGACCTGCATGGGTACCTCGTGGTGACCAACCGTTGTAGACTTTCTGATCTTGTATGTCAACATGTGTACAGAGCTGTTAGTGTCTGATCTTGTATGTCAACATGTGTACAGAGCTGTTAGTGTCTGATGTTGTATGTCAACATGTGCACAGAGCTGTTAGTGTCTGATCTTGTATGTCAACATGTGTACAGAGCTGTTAGTGTCTGATCTTGTATATCAACATGTGTACATAGCTGTTAGTGTCTGATCTTGTATGTCAACATGTGTACAGAGCTGTTAGTGTCTGATCTTGTATGTCAACATGTGTACAGAGCTGTTAGTGTCTGATCTTGTATGTCAACATGTGTACAGAGCTGTTAGTGTCTGAACTTGTATGTCAACATGTGTACAGAGCTGTTAGTGTCTGATCTTGTGTGTCAACATGTGTACAGAGCTGTTAGTGTCTGATCTTGTATGTCAACATGTGTACAGAGCTGTTAGTGTCTGATCTTGTGTGTCAACATGTGTACAGAGCTGTTAATGTCTGATCTTGTAGATCAACATGTGTACAGAGCTGTTAGTGTCTGATCTTGTGTGTCAACATGTGTACAGAGCTGTTAATGTCTGATCTTGTATGTCAACATGTGTACAGAGCTGTTAATGTCTGATCTTGTATGATCAACATGTGTACAGAGCTGTTAATGTCTGATTTGTAGATCAACATGTGTACAGAGCTGTTAGTGTCTGATCTTGTATGTCAACATGTGTACAGAGCTGTTAGTGTAGTGTCTGATGTTGTATGTCAACATGTGTACAGAGCTGTTAGTGTCTGATCTTGTATGTCAACATGTGTACAGAGCTGTTAGTGTCTGATCTTGTATGTCAACATGTGTACAGAGCTGTTAGTGTCTGATGTTGTATGTCAACATGTGTACAGAGCTGTTAGTGTCTGATCTTGTAGATCAACATGTGTACAGAGCTGTTAGTGTCTGATCTTGTATGTCAACATGTGTACAGAGCTGTTAGTGTAGTGTCTGATGTTGTATGTCAACATGTGTACAGAGCTGTTTAGTGTCTGATCTTGTATGTCAACATGTGTACAGAGCTGTTAGTGTCTGATCTTGTATGTCAACATGTGTACAGAGGTCTTTGTGTTAGTGTCTGATCTTGTATGTCAACATGTGTACAGAGCTGTTAGTGTAGTGTCTGATGTTGTATGTCAACATGTGTACAGAGCTGTTAGTGTCTGATCACATATCTCCTCTCCTGGCACAACTTCACTGGCTCCCTGTATCAAAGCGCATACAGTACAAACTAGACACCATGTGCTACAAAAGCCTCAATAACGCAGCCCCCGATTACCTGTCAAGCCTACTTGAGATCTATCTTCCCTCACGTACCCTCCGCTCTGCCTCCGATCCTCTGACTTTTCGCTTTCCACGCACTAAGCTCAATACCTATGGTCCACGAGCCTTCTCTGTTTCTGGTCCACTCTCCTGGAACAAACTTCCTCTCTCAGTCCGTCAGCAACCTACTTTTGTCTCCTTCAAGTCCGCTCTCAAAACTCACCTTTTCTCCTCCGCATAAAATCCTAACCTCACTCAACCCCCACCCCCCCCCCCCCCTGCAGCCTGTCTCCGCTCGGAGGGAATCACATGGTTATAATATATAATTGTATATGCTATGCTCTCTATAATTTTCCATTGGTTTTATTCTTGCTTTTATTGCTTTTATTCTTTCTCCCCATTTATAGCCGTGTGTGTGTGTGTGTGTGTGTGTGAGTGTGTGTGTGTGTGTGTGTGTGTGTGTGTGCGTGCGTGTGCGTGCGTGCGTGCGTGCGTGCTTGCGTGTGTGTCTGCTTCAGCGCTTAGATTTGATTTTATCAAGATTTTGCGCTATATAAATATTGTAATTATTATTATTATTATTATCTTGTATGTCAACATGTGTACAGAGCTGTTAGTGTCTGATCTTGTATGTCAACATGTGTACAGAGCTGTTAGTGTCTGATCTTGTATGTCAACATGTGTACAGAGCTGTTAGTGTCTGATGTTGTATGTCAACATGTGTACAGAGCTGTTAGTGTCTGATCTTGTATGTCAACATGTGTACAGAGCTGTTAGTGTCTGATGTTGTATGTCAACATGTGTACAGAGCTGTTAGTGTCTGATCTTGTATGTCAACATGTGTACAGAGCTGTTAGTGTCTGATCTTGTATGTCAACATGTGTACAGAGCTGTTAGTGTCTGATGTTGTATGTCAACATGTGTACAGAGCTGTTAGTGTCTGATGTTGTATGTCAACATGTGTACAGAGCTGCTAGTGTCTGATGTTGTATGTCAACATGTGTACAGAGCTGTTAGTGTCTGATGTTGTATGTCAACATGTGTACAGAGCTGTTAGTGTCTGATGTTGTATGTCAACATGTGTACAGAGCTGTTAGTGTCTGATGTTGTATGTCAACATGTGTACAGAGCTGTTGGTGTCTGATGTTGTATGTCAACATGTGTACAGAGCTGTTAGTGTCTGATGTTGTATGTCAACATGTGTACAGAGCTGTTAGTGTCTGATGTTGTATGTCAACATGTGTACAGAGCTGTTAGTGTCTGATGTTGTATGTCAACATGTGTACAGAGCTGTTAGTGTCTGATGTTGTATGTCAACATATGTACAGAGCTGTTAGTGTAGTGTCTGATGTTGTATGTCAACATGTGTACAGAGCTGTTAGTGTCTGATGTTGTATGTCAACATGTGTACAGAGCTGTTAGTGTAGTGTCTGATGTTGTATGTCAACGTGTGTACAGAGCTGTTAGTGTCTGATCTTGTATGTCAACATATGTACAGAGCTGTTAGTGTCTGATCTTGTATGTCAACATATGTACAGAGCTGTTAGTGTCTGATCTTGTATGTCAACATATGTACAGAGCTGTTAGTGTCTGATCTTGTATGTCAACATATGTACAGAGCTGTTAGTGTCTGATCTTGTATGTCAACATATGTACAGAGCTGTTAGTGTCTGATCTTGTATGTCAACATATGTACAGAGCTGTTAGTGTCTGATCTTGTATGTCAACATATGTACAGAGCTGTTAGTGTCTGATCTTGTATGTCAACATATGTACAGAGCTGTTAGTGTCTGATCTTGTATGTCAACATATGTACAGAGCTGTTAGTGTCTGATCTTGTATGTCAACATGTGTACAGAGCTGTTAGTGTCTGATCTTGTATGTCAACATATGTACAGAGCTGTTAGTGTCTGATCTTGTATGTCAACATATGTACAGAGCTGTTAGTGTCTGATGTTGTATGTCAACATGTGTACAGAGCTGTTAGTGTCTGATGTTGTATGTCAACATGTGTACAGAGCTGTTAGTGTCTGATGTTGTATGTCAACATGTGTACAGAGCTGTTAGTGTCTGATGTTGTATGTCAACATGTGTACAGAGCTGTTAGTGTCTGAACGACTGTCATGCGTCTACACATGCACAACATCAAATTTACACATCAGAGATTTTATAACTCCTGATAGTGTTCACTGGCTTACGGAAACACAAAAACAACCTGCATGCACACCCATGAAAACGGAGTATGGACGCCTACTGGGCAGAGTAGAATAGCGGCCATACATGCTAACACCCACTTGTATCTTATTTCAGTGCACATGTGAGGTGCAGCCCATGAACTAAAGAAAAATCTGAATTGTTCGCCACATACTTAAGTAATGCCAGGGAGTGCCAAGCACATTATCTAACTGTTTATGTCAAGCTTTCGTCATGGTTTACACAAACACTGTACTGAAGTCAGCAGTGCGCGGTTTTGTATGGAAACACTTTACAAAGCCGTGTCTTTCACTCCTGCTGCCATTCTCCAGCTTCATTCAGGACGTCGGTGAATAGACTGGGGAATTTATTCCCAGTGTTGTGACACCGTCACGATAGACTGGAAGTGAAAATCAACTGGCAACTGGGGCTGTGACGGGATTATTGTGTGTCCGGATCGTTACACAAAACAATAGGTCATTGTG
Source organism: Monoplex corrugatus (assembly GCA_030674185.1). Taxonomy (NCBI): domain Eukaryota; kingdom Metazoa; phylum Mollusca; class Gastropoda; order Littorinimorpha; family Ranellidae; genus Monoplex; species Monoplex corrugatus. Next base: position 2,430,213 of record JAPXFY010000022.1, on the reverse strand, counting down.
ATCTTACATGATTCACCCAGAACTGTTGCATTGCCACAGGTTTGTACATTATGAAACAAACGCCACTTGCAGTTAATACCAATATGTGAAGAAAAACACTGTCAGTGTTGCTCCCTTTGTTGGCTTTTGTTATGGAAAACAGTCCACATGGACTTTGTTTTCTTTGTTTCTGGGTTATGGAAAACAGTCACATGGACTTTCTTTGCTTTGTTTCTGGGTTATGGAAAACAGTCCACATGGACTTTGTTTTCTTTGTTTCTGGGTTATGGAAAACAGTCACATGGACTTTCTTTGCTTTGTTTCTGGGTTATAGAAAACAGTCCACATGGACTTGTTTTCTTTGTTTCTGGGTTATAGAAAACAGTCCACATGGACTTTGTTTTCTTTGTTTCTGGGTTATGGAAAACAGTCCACATGGACTTTGTTTTCTTTGTTTCTGGGTTATGGAAAACAGTCACATGGACTTTCTTTGCTTTGTTTCTGGGTTATGGAAAACAGTCACATGGACTTTCTTTGCTTTGTTTCTGGGTTATAGAAAACAGTCCACATGGACTTTGTTTTCTTTGTTTCTGGGTTATAGAAAACAGTCCACATGGACTTTGTTTTCTTTGTTTCTGGGTTATAGAAAACAGTCCACATGGACTTTGTTTTCTTTGTCTCTGGGTTATAGAAAACAGTCCACATGGACTTTCCCTTTTTTACCTCTGATTTATGAAAACCAATCCAATGGACTTTTCCTTCTTTATTTCAGACGTATGGAAAACAGTCCACATGGACTTTTTCTTTGTCTCTGTTTGATGGAAAATAGTCCACATGGACTTTCTTTTCTTTATCTCTGATTGATGGAAAATGGTCCGCATGGACTTTCGCCTCTTTATCTGTGACGTAGAGGAACTAGTCCACAAGGACGTTCCCTTCTTTATCTCTGACTTTATCCTTGAATAGTTGGAAGTGACCAGCAGTTTCCATGTACGACAAACACACTTTGATAGCAGATGGCAGAATGTAAAACGTAGCAGTGTTTGGCAAAGTGAGAAAAATGATCATTATGCACAGAAACCGACTGTTTTCTTTCTTGGGTGGCACATGTGGAAGTGTAGCAGTGTGTGGCAAAGACGGGAAATGTATCATTATGCACACATGCCGACTGTTTTCTTTCTTGGGTGGCACATGTGGAAATGTAGCAGTGTGTGGCAAAGACGGGAAATGTATCATTAATTAAAAAGACGGTAAAGGCGTTTTGTAGTGGGGTGGTTCTCCAGAAATGTTCATGGAGTGTGCAGACTTCAAAAAGACAGAAAGTTCAGAGGGTAGGAGATGGAGGAGGAACTGTAGAGAGGGGGTGTTGGGGAAGGTGGTGTGGGTGGTGGGGGACAGGGGGATGGGAGAGGGAGGTGTGGAGTTGATAAGGGTGATGATGATACCTGTAGTTCAGTGGCCCATGTATAGGGTGATGATACCTGTAGCTCAGTGGCCCATGTACAGGGTGATGATGATACCTGTAGTTCAGTGGCCCATGTACAGGGTGATGATGATACCTGTAGTTCAGTGGCCCATGTACAGGGTGATGATGATACCTGTAGTTCAGTGGCCCATGTACAGGGTGATGATGATACCTGTAGTTCAGTGGCCCATGTATACGATGATGATGATACCTGTAGTTCAGTGGCCCATGTACAGGGTGATGATGATACCTGTAGTTCAGTGGCCCATGTACAGGGTGATGATGATACCTGTAGTTCAGTGGCCCATGTACAGGGTGATGATGATACCTGTAGTTCAGTGGCCCATGTATAGGGTGATGGTGATACCTGTAGTTCAGTGGCCCATGTATAGGGTGATGATGATACCTGTAGTTCAATGGCCCATGTATAGGGTGATGGTGATACCTGTAGTTCAATGGCCCATGTACAGGGTGATGATGATACCTGTAGTTCAGTGGCTCATGTATAGGGTGATGATGATGCCTGTAGTTCAGTGGCCCATGTACAGGGTGATGATACCTGTAGTTCAGTGGCCCATGTACAGGGTGATGATGATGCCTGTAGTTCAGTGGCCCATGTACAGGGTGATGATGATACCTGTAGTTCAGTGGCCCATGTACAGGGTGATGATGATGCCTGTAGTTCAGTGGCCCATGTACAGGGTGATGATACCTGTAGTTCAGTGGCCCATGTATAGGGTGATGATGATGCCTGTAGTTCAGTGGCCCATGTATAGGGTGATGATACCTGTAGTTCAGTGGCCCATGTACAGGGTGATGATGATACCTGTAGTTCAGTGGCCCATGTACAGGGTGATGATACCTGTAGTTCAGTGGCCCATGTACAGGGTGATGATGATACCTGTAGTTCAGTGGCCCATGTACAGGGTGATGATACCTGTAGTTCAGTGGCCCATGTACAGGGTGATGATGATACCTGTAGTTCAATGGCCCATGTACAGGGTGATGATACCTGTAGTTCAGTGGCCCATGTATAGGGTGATGATGATACCTGTAGTTCAGTGGCCCATGTATAGGGTGATGATACCTGTAGTTCAGTGGCCCATGTATAGGGTGATGATGATACCTGTAGTTCATTGGCCCATGTATAGGGTGATGATGATACCTGTAGTTCAGTGGCCCATGTACAGAGTGATGATGATACCTGTAGTTCAGTGGCCCATGTACAGGGTGATGATGATACCTGTAGTTCAGTGGCCCATGTATAGGATGGTGATGATACCTGTAGTTCAGTGGCCCATGTATAGGGTGATGATGATACCTGTAGTTCAGTGGCCCATGTATAGGGTGATGATACCTGTAGCTCAGTGGCCCATGTACAGGGTGGTGATGATACCTGTAGTTCAGTGGCCCATGTATAGGGTGGTGATGATACCTGTAGTTCAGTGGCCCATGTACAGAGTGATGATACCTGTAGTTCAGTGGCCCATGTATAGGGTGGTGATGATACCTGTAGTTCAGTGGCCCATGTATAGGGTGATGATGATACCTGTAGTTCAGTGGCCCATGTATAGGGTGATGATGATACCTGTAGTTCAGTGGCCCATGTATAGGGTGGTGATACCTGTAGTTCAGTGGCCCATGTATAGGGTGATGATACCTGTAGTTCAGTGGCCCATGTATAGGGTGATGATGATACCTGTAGTTCAGTGGCCCATGTACAGGGTGATGATGATACCTGTAGTTCAGTGGCCCATGTATAGGGTGATGATACCTGTAGTTCAGTGGCCCATGTTTTAGGGTGATGATGATACCTGTAGTTCAGTGGCCCATGTATAGGATGATGATGATACCTGTAGTTCAGTGGCCCATGTATAGGGTGATGATGATACCTGTAGTTCAGTGGCCCATGTACAGGGTGATGATGATACCTGTAGTTCAGTGGCCCATGTACAGGGTGATGATACCTGTAGTTCAGTGGCCCATGTATAGGGTGATGATACCTGTAGTTCAGTGGCCCATGTATAGGGTGATGATGATACCTGTAGTTCAGTGGCCCATGTACAGGTGATGATACCTGTAGTTCAGTGGCCCATGTACAGGGTGATGATGATACCTGTAGTTCAGTGGCCCATGTACAGGGTGATGATGATACCTGTAGTTCAGTGGCCCATGTACAGGGTGATGATGATACCTGTAGTTCAGTGGCCCATATACAGGGTGATGATACCTGTAGTTCAGTGGCCCATGTACAGGGTGATGATACCTGTAGTTCAGTGGCCCATGTATAGAGTGATGATGATACCTGTAGTTCAGTGGCCCATGTACAGGGTGATGATACCTGTAGTTCAGTGGCCCATGTATAGAGTGATGATGATACCTGTAGTTCAGTGGCCCATGTACAGGGTGATGATGATACCTGTAGTTCAGTGGCCCATGTATAGGGTGATGATACCTGTAGTTCAGTGGCCCATGTACAGGGTGATGATGATACCTGTAGTTCAGTGGCCCATGTACAGGTGGTGATGATACCTGTAGTTCAGTGGCCCATGTACAGGGTGATGATGATACCTGTAGTTCTGTGGCCTATGTACAGGGTGATGATGATACCTGTAGTTCAGTGGCCCATGTACAGGGTGGTGATGATACCTGTAGTTCAGTGGCCCATGTACAGGGTGATGATACCTGTAGTTCAGTGGCCCATGTACAGGGTGATGATACCTGTAGTTCAGTGGCCTATGTACAGGGTGATGATACCTGTAGTTCAGTGGCCCATGTACAGGGTGATGATGATACCTGTAGTTCAGTGGCCCATGTGTAGGGTGATGATGATACCTGTAGTTCAGTGCCCATGTACAGGGTGATGATGATACCTGTAGTTCAGTGGCCCATGTACAGGGTGATGATACCTGTAGTTCAGTGGCCCATGTATAGGATGATGATGATACCTGTAGTTCAGTGGCCCATGTATAGGGTGATGATACCTGTAGTTCAGTGGCCCATGTACAGGATGATGATACCTGTAGTTCAGTGGCCCATGTATCATTGGTTTTCACAGACTACCTCCCCCCCCCCTCCCAGGCGCCAGGTGAATAGTTCTTCACTGGTGGTGTGAGTAGTTGTGAGGTCCTGATATTGATACTGTTGTCATCAGGTGATGTCTTAGTTCCCCCTGCCACCTGTTGTGGTGCTTTCACACTCTGAGATCGCTACACACACATAGTGACACAAGGCCATGGTTCATGTACAGTTTGTACACATGGGTTATGGTTCATGTACACACACACACACACACACACACACACACACACACACACACACACACACATACACATACACATACACATACACAGACACACACACACACACACACACACAATACCTCAGACCTTTAACATTGGCCATAACCCCTTCTGAAAAGGTGTGTGAACAATGCAGGTAGAAAGAAACTCTATGGAGAGCTAGACAACAGAAGGTCTTCAGAGAAGTAACCCCCTTTAGACAAGTGTTTCGGCCCTGAATTCCTTACACTCTCGGGGGGCCGGGCCACATCCAGGTCATGACTCCTGGATGCCCTTCTGCTGTTGTCTATTTTTTTTTCCCACGCCGGGGAGCGAACCTGGGCGATTCTGCGCTTCAGAACTGCGGTACGCGGTTTTACCAATGTGCTAACGGGGCACACATCATCTGTAGGGAATTTAGTCCTTATGAAGTTCACTTTTGGTTCCTCCTTGCCCAGATCCAGCTTGAGCTCCTTTCTGCTGCCTCTGCCATCGCTTTAAGGGCTCTAGTCCTCTTCTTGCCAGAAATGGCGAGTTGTTTCATGAGATCATAAGCGGAGGTGCCCACAAACCCTCTTGCCCCGACCTCTATGGCGAAGATTTTGACCCGCAGACCTGCTTTCTTCAGGGTGCTGGCAAGACCGGCGTATTTTTCGGTCTTGTAGATATGTGCTTCTTCCATTCTGCTTTCGTATGGCACAGTGAGTTCTATCAGAATCACTTGTTTCGAGGAGTCAGAGTGGAGAGCGATGTCTGGTCTCATGCCTGTCTTGCTGATGACATCTGGGTAATTTCTCCACTCTGGGAGGTCTGCTGTACACTCCCAGTCGACTGCTCCATCCAGAAGACCCTTTTGCAATGTGCTGGTTGTCGTAGCACTTTCGGGCCAGACCTGTTTCCCTCCTGCTTTGTAGAACGTTGTCATAGCAATTGGTGCGTTTGGGGTCATGGTTTTTTCGCTAACCACATCTGTGATCACTTTCAGAACTTGGTTGTGCCTCCATGTAACCTTCCTTGGGCTAGCGCTACTTTGCAAGAGCTTAGGACATGTTCCACTGTTTGTTTCTTCTGACAGAGCGGACATGCTGGGTCGTCTGATTTCCCCCATTTCACTAAGTTTGCATTGGAGGGGAGCAGGTCATATACAGATCTGAGGAGGAAGCTTATCCTTAGAGGAGCCATGTGCCACATATCGTTCCAGCTGAGACTTCTTTGGAGTGCACTGTCCCATGTTGTCCATTGCCCCTGTTGACCTTGCTGGACTGCCTTCTGCACTCTTTTGACATCTTCTTCTTCCTTCAACTCCTGTATGATCATGTCTCTTTTTTCCTTCCCTTTGGCTTTGGACCACCACTGCATTTTTGTTGCTCCCAGTCCCTGTCTGTTGGTTTGCGTGTGTCCAATTATTTCTTTGATGCTGAGGTTTCTCTTCGCATTGTTTACAGCCTCTTGGACTTTCCACTTTCTGCCAGTTCTCAGCTTTGGATGAACTGATCTCACGATGTTGTCTTCCGATTCCTCCAGCATGCTCAACAGTCTTGCTTTTCCAACTTTGTATTCCTCCACTATGGATTTAAGAGGTAGCTTCAGCATTGCTTGACGACAGTAGAATGCAACATCAGTGAGACCAGGTGGGACACCGAGCCATTTTCTTGTGTATTTGTTGATTTTGGCTTCCATTGCTTCGACTGTGCTGGTGCAAATGTCATAGATTAGCAGTGGCCACAGCAGCTTTGGTATCAGCATGAACTGTAGACACCAGACTTTGTATTTGCCTGGCAGTCCGCAGTTATCTATTTTCTTCAGGCCTTCTTCTGCTGTTTGCTTGGTTTCACATCCCCTTTGTGTGTCTTTCAGGGAGTCATCATACCATCTTCCGAGACTTTTTACTGGCTCTTCTGTGACAGTGGGGATGGCTTGGTTGGCTACCATGAATTTGACTGAATCTGCCACTTTTCCTTTTCGCAGTGAGAGACTTCGGGATTTCTTAGGTTTGAACCTCATTCTTGAAGAGGCCACCAGCTCATCCAGCTGCTTTAAGATTCGGTGTGTCTCTTCCTCATCCGTGGACAAGACTGTTGTGTCATCCATGAAAGCTTTCAGAGGAGGCATCTGGTATCCATCTCCCAGATTCACTGGACCTGAACTCTTCATTGCAGCTTTCAAGATGACTTCCATTGCCAACACGAACAGTATGGGAGAGATTGCACAGCCCATTGCAATGTCCACCTCTAGGTCTATCCAGTCCGTGGTGTATTCTTTGGTAGAGAACCGCATTGAGAACCCTTGGAAATACTTCCTCAGCATTGTTCGGATGTTTTCTGGGATGTGATACATTTCAAGAGCCAGCTGGATCATATCGTGTGGAACTGATCCATATGCATTCGCCAGATCAAGCCAAACTACGTCAATGTCTCTCTTCTCTGTTCTTGCTTTTTGGATGGCATCCCAAATCAACGTGGCATGTTCCAAGCATCCAGGCATTCCTGGTATGCCTCCCTTTTGGACTGACATATCCAGATACTTGTTTTCAGTCAGGTATTTTGTCAATCTTGCTGCCATAACAGAGAAGAAGATTTTCCCCTCGACGTTCAGAAGTGATATTGGCCTGAACTGATTGATGCTGCTGGAGTTCTGCTCCTTCGGAATGTACACTCCTTCAGCTCTCATCCATTGGTCGCTGATCTTCTGGTTCCTCCATGCTGATCGAATCATCTTGTGGAGCCACTCGAGCACTTTTGGGCATTTCTTGTAGAGCAGGTATGGTATTCCGTTTGGTCCAGGTGCTGACTTGGCTCTGGCTTTCTTTACTACGTTCTTCACTTCATCCAGTGTTGGTGGTTTGTTATTGAATTTTCCTTCTGGCGCTGCAGGCCAAACCAGATTCTGGATTTCAAGTGGTGCCTCGCGCTGAGAATCGGAATATGTTTCCCTGAGATGCTGCTCTAGGGTTTCCTTGCCCACTGTGTGAGTCCCTGATTTGGGTTGTTCAAACAGCTTTCTTGCAAAGTCAAAGGGATCTTTGAAGAAACGATCTTGAGTCTTCTTCTTTTTGCTCTTTCTTCGCCTTGCTGATTCCACTTTGCTGAGAGCATTGTGTTTGGCCTTCAGATCTTTCCAGAGTTCCAGGAGCCCTTGCTTCTCGAATTCTGAGGCAGTTTTCATTCGCTTTTTAAGCTTCCTTTTCTCCCTCCGGATGCTCTCCATCTGTTGCTGTCTTCTGGATTTCTGGGGAGGCGTTTTTGTCTTTGGCTGCTTCACTCCATAAGTGTCCCTGCAGATAGAGTATATGATGTCTCCGTATGTGTCAAGTTTGTGTTCCAGCGTACTGTTCCCTATTAGCGCATTCAGCTTAAGGACAAGTTCCTCATCTAATTTCTCCCATTGTTCTTTTGCACCGGCAGGCGGCAAATTGAGTTTTCCACGTTTGGCGTTAAGAGCTTGTGCAAAATCCGCATCAGAACCGTCAGCGTGGATGTCCTTGGCACTGTGGTTTAAATCCTGGCCTTGGTCATCCAACGTCTCACCTGCTATCGCAGTGCGCTGCTGCTGGTTCGTATGTGTCTTCAAACAGCCCATTTTTGTCCTGTGGATCTTCATGCCGCGTTTGGTGGTGAATCTCCTTCCACACGCACACGGAAATTCCAACTGGTCATTAATCATGGTCCGTTGTGCGTTTCCAGTCGTGATGGAGTCATTGCCGATGGATTCATCATTCTCTCCCCCTTTCGGTGAATCCTGGGAGCATCTTTCATTTAAAGAACTCGTGGCATGTTATCAAAGGCAAGGTGGGAAGCCAACCCACAAAGCCCGCAGATCTAGTCTTTCGCAGTGTCCCTCGGTCTTTCCCGAATGTCCTCCGAACTATTCCCGGAAGTCAATGGATTGACCATGTGCAGGTAGAAAGAAACTCTATGGAGAGCTAGACAACAGAAGGTCTTCAGAGAAGTAACCCCCTTTAGACAAGTGTTTCGGCCCTGAATTCCTTACACTCTCGGGGGGCCGGGCCACATCCAGGTCATGACTCCTGGATGCCCTTTTGCTGTTGTCTATTTTTTTTTTCCCACGCCGGGGAGCGAACCTGGGCGATTCTGCGCTTCAGAACTGCGGTACGCGGTTTTACCAATGTGCTAACGGGGCACACATCATCTGTAGGGAATTTAGTCCTTATGAAGTTCACTTTTGGTTCCTCCTTGCCCAGATCCAGCTTGAGCTCCTTTCTGCTGCCTCTGCCATCGCTTTAAGGGCTCTAGTCCTCTTCTTGCCAGAAATGGCGAGTTGTTTCATGAGATCATAAGCGGAGGTGCCCACAAACCCTCTTGCCCCGACCTCTATGGCGAAGATTTTGACCCGCAGACCTGCTTTCTTCAGGGTGCTGGCAAGACCGGCGTATTTTTCGGTCTTGTAGATATGTGCTTCTTCCATTCTGCTTTCGTATGGCACAGTGAGTTCTATCAGAATCACTTGTTTCGAGGAGTCAGAGTGGAGAGCGATGTCTGGTCTCATGCCTGTCTTGCTGATGACATCTGGGTAATTTCTCCACTCTGGGAGGTCTGCTGTACACTCCCAGTCGACTGCTCCATCCAGAAGACCCTTTTGCAATGTGCTGGTTGTCGTAGCACTTTCGGGCCAGACCTGTTTCCCTCCTGCTTTGTAGAACGTTGTCATAGCAATTGGTGCGTTTGGGGTCATGGTTTTTTCGCTAACCACATCTGTGATCACTTTCAGAACTTGGTTGTGCCTCCATGTATACCTTTCTTGGGCTAGCGCTACTTTGCAAGAGCTTAGGACATGTTCCACTGTTTGTTTCTTCTGACAGAGCGGACATGCTGGGTCGTCTGATTTCCCCCATTTCACTAAGTTTGCATTGGAGGGGAGCAGGTCATATACAGATCTGAGGAGGAAGCTTATCCTTAGAGGAGCCATAATACAGTACATATTCAGGAAGTTCTTCAGTTTGCACCATCAATTATAAATTTGATGAAAGTGCTGTTGACTTATACAAAAACAATACAAATTTGCATACAGTATTAGTGTACGTTACTGACACCAACATGCTCAATGCAAATGAGCATGACTGTTGATAATATTCAGGTTATGTAATGTTATCCCAAAGCGCATGGCAGCTCAGAACAAAATAAACTCATCTTGGGTGGAGTCCTTGCACCATCATCATCATCATCATCAGGTGCCTTGCCGCATGGCGTTGGCGATCATGGACTTCCATCTCTCTCTCTCTTGTTGCCTCAAGCATCTCTACCACCCTCTTTGTCTTCAGCCACTCTGCAAGTCCGTCTACTGTCTTCTCCCTGGATCTACCTGATGCTCTCTTTCCCTCCAGCTTTCCCGTTGTGACCAGGTGCTCCAATTCCCCTTTCCTCATAAAATGGCCTATAAATGTTGCTTGTCTTTTCCTTTTCTTCCTTATGAATGGTCTTCTTGTGTCTGCCTCCGTCAAGACTGTCTCGTTTGTTTTCTTTGCTGTCCGTGGAACTCTCAACATTCTTCTTAGAAACCACATCTCGGCTGCCTCAATCTTGTTCTGGCTTTGCTTGTTGACTGTCCACGCCTCACAGCTGTATAACAGTATTGGTTCTATATAACATTCAGGAACTCTCTTCCTGACGTTAATTGATAGGTATTTGTTGGTAAGAATGCTTTTCATCTTCTTGAATGCTGTTTTGGCTTGGCCGATTCTGCTGGCTATTTCTGATGTGCATCTGCCGTCTGGTGAAATGATCGTTCCCAGGTATTTAAACTTCTCAACCTGTCTCAAGGTTTTGCCGTTTGCTGTTATTTTGCATAAGGGGATTTCATGTTTTTTACTGATCACCATGACTTCAGTCTTCCTGCTGTTTAGTTCCAGCCCCTTACCTTTGCTTTCTATTTCTAGTGTAATGGCATAATGGACATTACATATCGCGTGAGGATCCTTACGTACTTTGTATCCAAAACTGTACACAGTCAAGTGGGGCATAACTTATGTAAACCTTCCTGGTACAATTTTAACACATCAGTGCATATTGTGTGATGTCATGTTGGGCACACTGCAGGGTGTGTTGTACACAATGAGTCTTGTCATGTTGGGCACACTGCAAGGTGTGTTATACACAATGAGTCTTGTCATGTTGGGCACGCTGCAGGGTGTGTTATACACAATGAGTCTTGTCATGTTGGGCACACTGCAAGGTGTGTTGTACACAATGAGTCTTGTCATGTTGGGCACACTGCAAGGTATGTTATACACAATGAGTCTTGTCATGTTGGGCACACTGCAAGGTGTGTTGTACACAATGAGTCTTGTCATGTTGGGCACACTGCAAGGTGTGTTATACACAATGAGTCTTGTCATGTTGGGCACACTGCAGGGTGTGTTATACACAATGAGTCTTGTCATGTTGGGCACACTGCAAGGTGTGTTATACACAATGAGTCTTGTCATGTTGGGCACACTGCAAGGTGTGTTATACACAATGAGTCTTGTCATGTTGGGCACACTGCAAGGTGTGTTGTACACAATGAGTCTTGTCATGTTGGGCACACTGCAAGGTGTGTTATACACAATGAGTCTTGTCATGTTGGGCACACTGCAAGGTGTGTTGTACACAATGAGTCTTGTCATGTTGGGCACACTGCAGGGTGTGTTATACACAATGAGTCTTGTCATGTTGGGCACACTGCAAGGTGTGTTGTACACAATGAGTCTTGTCATGTTGGGCACACTGCAAGGTGTGTTGTACACAATGAGTCTTGTCTTGTTGGGCACACTGCAAGGTGTGTTATACACAATGAGTCTTGTCATGTTGGGCACACTGCAAGGTGTGTTATACACAATGAGTCTTGTCATGTTGGGCACACTGCAAGGTGTGTTGTACACAATGAGTCTTGTCATGTTGGGCACACTGCAGGTGTGTTGTACACAATGAGTCTTGTCATGTTGGGCACACTGCAAGGTGTGTTGTACACAATGAGTCTTGTCATGTTGGGCACACTGCAAGGTGTGTTTAACACAATGAGTCTTGTCATGTTGGGCACACTGCAAGGTGTGTTTACACAATGAGTCTTGTCAATGTTGGGCACGACTGCAGAGGATGTGTTTACAAAATGAGTCTGTCATGTATGGTAGGGTGCACAGGACTGGTTGTCTGTGATTGACTGGCAGTAATATCCATGTCTTAGGTTCTAGTTGGTACACAGCGCAGTATGATGTAACGAAGGGACAAAGAGTAGTCATGGTATGTAAGAGATGGAACGAAGACTGGATTCATGATGATTGAGAGCACAGACAATACAGAATGTAATCCCAGCAACCAAAATGTACGCGCAGAATGATGTAACAAGCGGCACACCACAAAGTAGCTAGGATGTAACACCAACGGACATTACTCAGAATGTTATCACCCCACACCCACATGTACCCAGAATGTTAACACCCCACACCCAATGTACCAGAATGTAAACACCCACACCACAAGTACCAGATGTTAACACCCCACACCCACATGTACCCAGAATGTTAACACCCCACACCCACAGTACCCAGAATGTTAACACCCCACACCCACATGTACCCAGGAATGTTAACACCCAACACCCACAATGTTACTCCAGAATGTTAAACACCCACACCCACAAGTACCCAGGATGTTAACACCCACCACATACCCAACAAGTACCCAGGAATGTTAACACCCCACACCCACAATACCCAGAATGTTAACACCCCACACCCACATGTACCAGAATGTTAACACCCCACACCCACATGTACTCAGAATGTAAACACCCACACCCACAAGTACCCAGATGTTAACACCCACACCCACATGTACCCAGAATTTCTTCACCACACCACATGTACCCAGAATGTTAACACCCCACACCCACAATGTACCAGAATGTAAACACCACACCCACAAGTACCCAGGAATGTTAACACCCACACCCACATGTACCCAGATATTCTTCACTCCACCCACAAGCAGCCAGAATGTTAACACCCCACGTGTACCCAGAATGTCTTCACATTTCACAGCAACACGCACCCAGGATGTTAACACCCCACACCCACAATGTACCAGAATGTAACACCCCACGCATGTACCCAGAATGTTCTTCACATTTCACAGCAACACGCACCCAGATGTTAACACCGCACACCACAAGCAGCCAGAATGTTAACACCCCACGTGTACCCAGAATGTTACACCCTTCACACCCAACACGCACCCAGGATGTTAACACCCCACACCCACATGTACCCAGAATGTTAACACCCACACCCACATGCAACCCAGATGTTAACACCCACACCCACAAGTACCCAGAATGTTACACCCCACACCCACATGTACCTAGAATGTTAACACCCACACCCACATGCACAGATGTTAACACCCACACCCACAAGTACCAGAATGTTAACACCCCACACCCACATGTACACAGAATGTTAACACCCACACCCACATGCACCCAGGATGTTAACACCCACACCCACAAGTACCCAGAATGTTAACACCCCACACCCACATGTACCCAGAATGTTAACACCCCACACCCACATGCACCCAGGATGTTAACACCCCACACCACATGTACCCAGAATGTTAACACCCACACCCACATGTACCCAGAATGTTAACACCCACACCCACATGTACCCAGAATGTTAACACCCACACCCACATGTACCCAGAATGTTAACACCCCACACTCACATGTACCCAGATTTTTACACCCCACACCCACATGTACCCAGAATGTTAACACTCACACCCACATGTACCAGAATGTTATCACCCCACACCACAAGTACCCAGATGTTAACACCCCACACTCCACATGTACCCAGAATGTTAACACCCCACACCCACAAGCACCCAGAATGTTAACACCCCACACCCGACATGACCCAGAATGTTAACACCCCACACCCACATGTACCCAGGAAATGTTAACACTCCCACACCCACATACCCAGAATGTTAACACCCCACACCCACAAGCACCCAGAATGTTAACACCCACACCCACATGTACCCAAAATGTTGTAACACACCCACGTGTACCCAGAATGTTTTCACATTTCACAGCAACACGCACCCAGGATGTTAACACCCCACACCCACATGTACCCAGAATGTTAAACACCCCACACCACATGTACCCAGGATGTTAACACCCCACACCCACATGTACCCAGAATGTTAACACCTACACCCACAAGTACCCAGAATGTTAGCACCCCACACCCACTGGCAGACTGGAGGTAGTTCATGAACAGTTGGTGGGTAGGTGGCCGGTGGCCATAAAAATGCCACTCCTGCCTTTCTGTCTTGATGCCTGGGTTTCAGTCTAGCTTTAAAAAAAAAAACGTGGGTGAGGGAGCGAAAGGGTTAATTTAACTGTCAGAAAGCTGGTAGATAGGGTAAGGGAGCTGGGAGGATTAATAACGTTACAGGAGGAAGGGTTAATTTAACAGTCAGAAAGCTGGTAGATAGGGTAAGGGAGTGGAGGGATTAATTAACGTTACAGGAATGGAAGGGTTATTGACAGTCGGAAAGCTGGTAGACAGGGTAAGGGAGTGGAGGTATTAATTGACGTTACAGGAATGGAAGGGTTATTGACAGTCGGAAAGCTGGTAGATAGGGTAAGGGAGTGGAGGTATTAATTGACGTTACAGGAATGGAAGGGTTATTGACAGTCGGAAAGCTGGTAGACAGGGTAAGGGAGTGGAGGGATTGATTGACGTTACAGGAATGGAAGGGTTATTGACAGTCGGAAAGCTGGTAGATAGGGTAAGGGAGTGAGGGATTAATCAACGTTACAGGAATGGAAGGGTTATTGACAGTCGGAAAGCTGGTAGATAGGGTGAGGGAATGAGTGTTAACCCTTACTTCCTGAGACACTAAGGGGGGTTAAAAAGTGCGGAGTTAGTGAAGCGCATGGAGATGTTAAGAATGCTGGGAGTTTTGTGAGTGTGCGCTATCTGCCACACAGGAAACACATTGAGGAAAGGAATTGCAGGCTTCATGGTATAACACAGTTTGTCTGCATGTATAGTCCAGGCTTCATGGTATAACACAGTTTGTCTGTATGTTTAGTCTGCCTCTCTCGCATTGGTCTGTACAGTCACAGGCGACGCTGCTTGGACCAAGCAGACAGCCCATCTAGACATTAGAACGGATGTACTTTGTCCATGGTCAGTCATGACCGAAGGAGGCCTACTACTACTATAGTAATAATAATAATAATAATTACAATATTTATATAGCGCAAAATCTTGATAAAATCAAATCTAAGCGCTGAAGCAGACACGCACGCACGCACGCACGCACGCACGCACGCACGCGCACGCACGCACGCGCACGCACGCACGCACGCACGCACGCACGCACGCACGCACGCACGCACACACACACACACACACACACACACACACACACACGCATGGCTATAAATGGGGAGAAAGAATAAAAGCAATAAAAGCAAAAATAAAAGCAATGGAAAATTTAGTCCAGGCTTCATGGTATAACACAGTTTGTCTGTATGTTTAGTCCAGACTTTATGATATTACAGTGGTCCAGGCTTTATGGTATGACAGTGGTCCAGACTTTATGGTATGACAGTGGTCCAGACTTTATGATATTACAGTGGTCCAGGCTTTATGGTATGACAGTGGTCCAGACTTTATGGTATGACAGTGGTCCAGACTTTATGGTATGACAGTGGTCCAGACTTTATGATATTACAGTGGTCCAGGCTTTATGGTATGACAGTGGTCCAGACTTTATGATATTTCAGTGGTCCAGGCTTTATGGTATGACAGTGGTCCAGACTTTATGGTATGACAGTGGTCCAGACTTTATGATATTACAGTGGTCCAGACTTTATGATATTACAGTGGTCCAGACTTTATGATATTACAGTGGTCCAAGCTTTATGATATTACAGTGGTCCAGACTTTATGATATTACAGTGGTCCAGACTTTATGATATGACAGTGGTCCAGACTGTATGGTATTACAGTGGTCCAGACTTTATGGTATTACAGCGGTCCAGGCTTTATGGTATTACAGCGGTCCAGACTTTATGATATTACAGTGGTCCAGGCTTTATGGTATTACAGCGGTCCATACTTTATGATATTACAGTGGTCCAGGCTTTATGGTATTACAGCGGTCCAGACTTTATGATACTACAGTTTGTCTATGTTTGTGGTGCAGAGTTGTTGGGTTACATGAGTTTTCTGCAGTAACAAGTTGGTTTGTTTTTCCTGTGTGAAACTGTGCGTTTGCAGTGAGGAGGAAGAAATAAAGTGATAGTTCTTGAGGCGAGTGGATCATATGGATTTTGCCCACTGTTGTAAACCACTAGCACTGTGCACTGAGGAGTTTGCTTAAAAGGGATTCATTGCTCTCTGACAATTCCATATGGAGCATCTGCCAGCAGTTATGTGGTAGTTGTCTTAAGCCTGCGCAAAACCCTATGCGTGGGGCAAGGTCTTGAACTAGGGAAGGTGCGAGATCTGATTGACTAAACTGACACCACAGAATGATGGAATAACTGACACAGCCAGAATGATGGAATAACTGACACCGCCAGAATGATGGAATAACTGACACCGCCAGAATGATGGAATAATTGTGCTGTTTTGCATACTGAAACAGAAACTATAAATCTTTCTTGTATCACTCGGTATTCCATACTGAGACAGAAACTGTAAATCTTTTTTCGTAGAGCGCAGTTTTCCATGCTGATGATTCATATAGTGAGACTTTTAGTGGATCATGGAGAACACAGGTTGCTGGGTGAGCTGACCACTCTACACTACATTGTTGTACCATACACTACATTGTTGTACCATACACTACATTGTTGTACCATACACTACATTGTTGTACCATACACTACATTGTTGTACCATCTGCATTGTGGGTTGGGTTGCATGCTGGGTATTTTCATGTTTCCATAAGCTACTCGACACTGACCATGTTTACAGGATCTTTAACATGCATATGTGATATTCAGCATGCGTATACACACATGAAGTGGGTTTAGGCGCTAGCAGGTCTGAACACATGTAGACCTTGGAGCTGCAGTGTTATAGTCATAAGGTTGAGGAATGTTTCCGTTCTGTTGTTGTAGTTTTTTGTTTTTTGTACTTCACGCACATGTTTTGTTTATACTGCTTCGACAAATTTATGCATAGATGATAGAATCTTTTAATGTGCTCCTGAGTCCATGCATATTTTATTTATGATACTTTCGTTCCCACTTTCCTTATCTTATATCCTGCTGACATTCCTGAAATGGACCATATCATCACCAACTTCCCATCTCAGTGAGGTCTTGGCTATGCGGCTGTACATATGCCCCCCCCCCCCTCCCTTTTTGTTTTGTTTTTGTTTTTGTTTTCATTTGTTCTAATTCTTGTTTCACAAGACAGGCCCAGCCGCGTCTGACTAAGGGTTTTTACTCCAGGCACTCCAGTTTTCCCTTCAGCCCCTTGGCTGTGTTGGTTTAGGATGTTTTTCTTCCTATTCCAATGTCAGACTGGATTTGTTGCACTAGGCACGATCCATTGACATCTGTCTTACCTCATAGTTATAGCCCTGGACCCTCTTCAGGACAAAACAATACTGATATGGCATGACCACTTTTCAAATTGCAGAATTCACCTCACTTCCTCTTTGACATCATATTTGCTTCCCCTCTCCTTGCTTCTTACCATTATTCACAAACATATTGCGATTTCAATTAGTCCTGTTCTCCCACTGCACGAAGCAGCAGTGAAGTTTCAGTCTTTTTCTCCTAATTTTGTATTTGGTGTTTGTTTGTGATCTTACATTCAAGCTTGAAAATTTGCGTCTGTCTTGTCTTGTTGTATTAAGTACGCGTTCTGATTTCTTTTTTCATGTCTTTCTGGTTCCTGTTTGGGGTGTGTGTGTATGATATGTTTATGTGATAAAAAAGGGTATATGTAGATTAGCAAAGACTGGCTGAAAGACAGGTCCAGTGAGACCTTACACTACTATCCTTGAGTAAAAAAGTGTCTTGGAGTTTGTGTATTTCAGTGTTGTAATTGTCAGTTTGACATGTTTCAGTGTTTGTGTTAGTTTGTGTATTTCAGTGTCAGTGTGACACATTTCAGTGCTGTCAGTGTGACATATTTCAGTGTTGTCAGTGTCAGTGTGACACATTTCAGTGTTGTTAGTGTCAGTGCGACACATTTCAGTGTTGTTAGTGTCAGTGTGACACATTTCAGTGTTGTTAGTGTCAGTGCGACACATTTCAGTGTTGTCAGTGTGACACATTTCAGTGTTGTCAGTGTGACACATGTCAGTGTTGTCAGTGTCAGTATGACATGTCAGTGGTGTCAGTGTGACACATTTCACTTCAGTGTTGTCAGTGTTAGTGTGACACATGTCATTGTTGTCAGTCAGTGTGACACATTTCAGTGTTGTCAGTGTCAGTGTGACACATGTCAGTGTTGTCAGTGTCAGTGTGACACATGTCAGCATTGTCAGTGTCAGTGTGACACATGTCAGTGTTGTCAGTGTCAGTATCAGTTTGACACATGTCAGTGTTGTCAGTGTCAGTGTGACACATGTCAGTGTTGTCAGTGTCAGTGTGACACATGTCAGTGTTGTCAGTGTCAGTGTGACACATGTCAGTGTTGTCAGTGTCAGTATCAGTGTGACACATGTCAGTGTTGTCAGTGTCAGTATCAGTGTGACACATGTCAGTGTCAGTGTGACGTCATTGTTGTCAGTGTCAGTGTGGCACATTTCTGTGTTGTTAGTGTGACTCATGTCATTGTCTGTGTTACAGTACCTGTCCCCATGGCCTGTCAGAACAAGTGGCGCGTGAGGCCTTCAAACGCGCCGTCCAACACGACCTGCAGGACTTTTTCCACAACAACCTCAACAAGCAGGAATCTTCACAGTCTTCCACCATTCCACGTGAGTCATCAGTCCACAGGACCTGACAGTTAGGTGTCTTGTGTGGAAATCTGTACCTGTAGACGTTTCCACTAGGATGAGAAAGGGTTAAGTTTATGTCAGAACCGTCTGTGGTGGGTGGCCTTGCAGCAAGCTTTACATGGCTACCTTTAGGAAGCTTTCGGGCTGAGGGACCTCAACGAAATGAATTGGAGTTTTATGGTATATTGAAGGGGGGGGGGGGGGGGGGGTTAGGATTTGTTGAAGGGTTTTGTGGTTTGTTTAGGGGGGTTATGTTATTTTGAAGATTTTATGGTGCGTTGATGTTTCTTTTATGATTTGTTGATGAGTTTTATGATAGGTTTTCGTATGGTGTGGTGAAGGGTCTGATTTTGTGTTAAAGGCTTTGATGGTGTCTTGAGGGGCTTTATGATGTATTGAGGTTTTTATGATGCATTGAGGGGGTTTATGATTTTTTGAGGGTTTTATTGTGTGTTGAGGGGTTTGATAATTATATTGAGGGTTGTTTAGGGGTTTTGTGGTGTGTTGAGAGGTTTCATTATTTGTTGAGGGGTTTTATGTTGTGTTGAGGGGTTTTGTAGTGTGTTGAGGGGGAGTTGTGTGTTGAGGATTTGATAGTGTGTTGAATAGTTTTATGATTTTTTTAATTTGTTGTTGTTGTTGTTGTTGGTGTATTGAGTTTTTTGTGTAGTGGATTTGATAGTGTGTTAAAGGGTTTAATAGTATGTTTAGCGGTTTTATGATTTGTTGAGTGATTTTATGATTTGTTGAGGGGTTTGTGTGTGTGTTTGTAATCTTACGCTTGACAAAGCCAGTTGGCCGAAAATTTGTGCCTGTCTTGTCTTGTATTAAATATGACGGTTCTGATGCGGAGTTTGCACAAGCTCTTAACGCCAAACGTGGAAAACTCAATTTGCGCCTGCCGGTGCAAAAGAACAATGGGAGAAATTAGATGAGGAACTTATCCTTAAGCTGAATGCGCTAATAGGGAACAGTACGCTGGAACACAAACTTGACACATACGGAGACATCATATACTCTATCTGCAGGGACACTTATGGAGTGAAGCAGCCAAAGACAAAAACGCCTCCCCAGAAATCCAGAAGACAGCAACAGATGGAGAGCATCCGGAGGGAGAAAAGGAAGCTTAAAAAGCGAATGAAAACTGCCTCAGAATTCGAGAAGCAAGGGCTCCTGGAACTCTGGAAAGATCTGAAGGCCAAACACAATGCTCTCAGCAAAGTGGAATCAGCAAGGCGAAGAAAGAGCAAAAAGAAGAAGACTCAAGATCGTTTCTTCAAAGATCCCTTTGACTTTGCAAGAAAGCTGTTTGAACAACCCAAATCAGGGACTCTCACAGTGGGCAAGGAAACCCTAGAGCAGCATCTCAGGGAAACATATTCCGATTCTCAGCGCGAGGCACCACTTGAAATCCAGAATCTGGTTTGGCCTGCAGCGCCAGAAGGAAAATTCAATAACAAACCACCAACACTGGATGAAGTGAAGAACGTAGTAAAGAAAGCCAGAGCCAAGTCAGCACCTGGACCAAACGGAATACCATACCTGCTCTACAAGAAATGCCCAAAAGTGCTCGAGTGGCTCCACAAGATGATTCGATCAGCATGGAGGAACCAGAAGATCAGCGACCAATGGATGAGAGCTGAAGGAGTGTACATTCCGAAGGAGCAGAACTCCAGCAGCATCAATCAGTTCAGGCCAATATCACTTCTGAACGTCGAGGGGAAAATCTTCTTCTCTGTTATGGCAGCAAGATTGACAAAATACCTGACTGAAAACAAGTATCTGGATATGTCAGTCCAAAAGGGAGGTATACCAGGAATGCCTGGATGCTTGGAACATGCCACGTTGATTTGGGATGCCATCCAAAAAGCAAGAACAGACAAGAGAGACATTGACGTAGTTTGGCTTGATCTGGCGAATGCATATGGATCAGTTCCACACGATATGATCCAGCTGGCTCTTGAAATGTATCACATCCCAGAAAACATCCGAACAATGCTGAGGAAGTATTTCCAAGGGTTCTCAATGTGGTTCTCTACCAAAGAATACACCACGGACTGGATAGACCTAGAGGTGGGCATTGCAATGGGCTGTGCAATCTCTCCCATACTGTTCGTGTTGGCAATGGAAGTCATCTTGAAAGCTGCAATGAAGAGTTCAGGTCCAGTGAATCTGGGAGATGGATACCAGAGGCCTCCTCTGAAAGCTTTCATGGATGACACAACAGTCTTGTCCACGGATGAGGAAGAGACACACCAAATCTTAAAGCAGCTGGATGAGCTGGTGGCCTCTTCAAGAATGAGGTTCAAACCTAAGAAATCCCGAAGTCTCTCACTGCGAAAAGGAAAAGTGGCAGATTCAGTCAAATTCATGGTAGCCAACCAAGCCATCCCCACTGTCACAGAAGAGCCAGTAAAAAGTCTCGGAAGATGGTATGATGACTCCCTGAAAGACACACAAAGGGGATGTGAAACCAAGCAAACAGCAGAAGAAGGCCTGAAGAAAATAGATAACTGCGGACTGCCAGGCAAATACAAAGTCTGGTGTCTACAGTTCATGCTGATACCAAAGCTGCTGTGGCCACTGCTAATCTATGACATTTGCACCAGCACAGTCGAATCAATGGAAGCCAAAATCAACAAATACACAAGAAAATGGCTCGGTGTCCCACCTGGTCTCACTGATGTTGCATTCTACTGTCGTCAAGCAATGCTGAAGCTACCTCTCAAATCCATAGTGGAGGAATACAAAGTTGGAAAAGCAAGACTGTTGAGCATGCTGGAGGAATCGGAAGACAATATCGTGAGATCAGTTCATCCAAAGCTGAGAACTGGCAGAAAGTGGAAAGTCCAAGAGGCTGTAAACAATGCCAAGAGAAACCTCAGCATAAAAGAAATAATTGGACACACGCAAACCAACAGACAGGGACTGGGAGCAACAAAAATGCAGTGGTGGTCCAAAGCCAAAGGGAAGGAAAAAAGAGACATGATCATACAGGAGTTGAAGGAAGAAGAAGATGTCAAAAGAGTGCAGAAGGCAGTCCAGCAAGGTCAACAGGGGCAATGGACAACATGGGACAGTGCACTCCAAAGAAGTCTCAGCTGGAACGATATGTGGCACATGGCTCCTCTAAGGATAAGCTTCCTCCTCAGATCTGTATATGACCTGCTCCCTCGAATGCAAACTTAGTGAAATGGGGGAAAGCAGACGACCCAGCATGTCCGCTCTGTCAGAAGAAACAAACAGTGGAACATGTCCTAAGCTCTTGCAAAGTAGCGCTAGCCCAAGGAAGGTATACATGGAGGCACAACCAAGTTCTGAAAGTGATCACAGATGTGGTTAGCGAAAAAACCATGACCCCAAACGCACCAATTGCTATGACAACGTTCTACAAAGCAGGAGGGAAACAGGTCTGGCCCGAAAGTGCTATGACAACCAGCACATTGCCAAAGGGTCTTCTGGATGGAGCAGTCGACTGGGAGTGTACAGCAGACCTCCCAGAGTGGAGAAATTACCCAGATGTCATCAGCAAGACAGGCATGAGACCAGACATCGCTCTCCACTCTGACTCCTCGAAACAAGTGATTCTGATAGAACTCACTGTGCCATACGAAAGCAGAATGGAAGAAGCACATATCTACAAGACCGAAAAATACGCCGGTCTTGCCAGCACCTGAAGAAAGCAGGTCTGCGGGTCAAAATCTTCGCCATAGAGGTCGGGGCAAGAGGGTTTGTGGGCACCTCCGCTTATGATCTCATGAAACAACTCGCCATTTCTGGGAAGAAGAGGACTAGAGCCCTTAAAGCGATGGCAGAGGCAGCAGAAAGGAGCTCAAGCTGGATCTGGGCAAGGAGGAACCAAAAAAGTGAACTTCATAAGGATTAAATTCCCTACAGATGATGTGTGCCCCGTTAGCACATTGGTAAAACTGCGTACCGCAGTTCTGAAGCACAGAATCGCCCAGGTTCGCTCCCCGGCGTGGGAAAAAAAAATAGACAACAGCAGAAGGGCATCCAGGAGTCATGACCTGGATGTGGCCCGGCCCCCCGAGAGTGTAAGGAATTCAGGGCCGAAACACTTGTCTAAAGGGGGTTACTTCTCTGAAGACCTTCTGTTGTCTAGCTCTCCCTAGAGTTTCTTTCTACCACATTCTTATTCTTCTTTCATGTTTTTTCTGGTTCCTGTTTGATGGTGTGTTCAAGGGTTAAACAGTGTGCTTAGGGGTTTATGATATGTTGAGGTGTGTTATGGTGTGTTGAAAGGTTGGAATGAGTAGTGTAGGAACAATGCCATTGAAACATGTTGAAAAAATACTTAAACACTTCAGTAAAGGTTCGAATAAAACTGAACTTGTCAGAAATGAATTAGATTGCCGACATTGTGTGTATTATTCCTGTTTCTGGCTTGTCACAACACTACTGCTCTGTGAAAGAGAGAGAGAGAGAGGAAGAAAGAAAGAGAGAGAGAAAGAAAGAGAGAGAGAGAGATATAATGCATTTGTGTTTGTAAGTGTACATGCAGCATTTATGCTTACATTCGTGCATGTGTACACTGTATCAGTGTGTGTGTGTGTGTGTGTGTGTGTGTGTGTGTGTGTGTGTGTGTGTGTGTGTGTGTGTGTGTGTGTGTGTGTGTGTGTGTGTGTGTGGTCTGTGTGTGTGTGTGTCTGTGTGTGTGTGTGGAGAGAAATTCAGTGACTGTATACTAATCAGTATGTGTGTGATTGTGTGTTGTGTGTGTTTTGTGTGTGGTGTGTGTGTGTGTGTGTGTGTGTGTGTGTGTGTATGTGTGTGTGTGTGTGTGTGTGTTGCATGCGTACAGGTAGAGAGATTCAGTGACTGTACACTAATCAGTATGTGTGTGTGTGTGTGTGTGTGTGTGTGTGTGTGTGTGTGTGTGTTGCATGC
>JAPXFY010000022.1:2389092-2399092 GCA_030674185.1 Monoplex corrugatus | reverse complement strand
ATGTTACGGTTCACAATCTGAGACGAAAACTGGTACTTTTGGTAAGAAATTGCATTTTTTCTGCTACGATCAGTGCATTAGGATACCGTTTTTAATTGATTAACATATATTTTTTCAAGAAAAAAGTTTCTGTGGGGGATAGATTATAGTCCACAGAAATCTATTTTGAGAAAAAGTCAAAACACCCCAGATAGACCCTCAGTCACCTTTTCAGCTCCTAGTTCTGTTCAACTGACTGCGAGTTAAGACTGAATTGGTGGTTGAAGGTCATATATATATGTATATATATATATATATATATATATATATATATATATATATATATATATATATATATATATATATATATATATATATATGACCTGTTCTCACGAATGGGGGTCACAACTTAATTTTGGGGGGTATAGAGATATTTATATCACCGGAAAGCAGAAAGAATGCTCTTTCCAATGATGTATAATTCAACTGTCTAACTGGAAAATTGAGCGAGTTACAGTAATTTAAAGGGAGTGGGTGATGGGACGGCCATTTTGAGAAAAGCAGAGTTAAAGAAGGACAACAAAATTCTCTGCTTTTTCCTTAGCAACCAGTATTCTATCTTCATCAAACTTAGTGAAGTGATAGATAAAGTGGTTCTGCACTACATACTAGCTATTTCGCGAGCTGATTCCAACGGTATGCGATATGCTGAGGCCCTGTACGGTTTCATGGCCTAAATTAAAGCTCAAACACATGCATTTTCACGGAAAAAATCTGCACATTCTCGATTGGTTATCACTTTAAAATGTTATTTTAACACTCTTTCAGCCCAAATTTCACTTTAATCTTTGCCATAATTGATAGATTAATGGTCAGACAATGTGTAGGAACAAAAATCTCAAATCACCCAGATCGACCCTCACCACCTTTTCAGGCCCGTATCTCAGTTCACACGTTGCGACTTGTGACCCCGTTCGCAAGAACCAATCACATAGTATAATATGATGTGTGTGTGTTGTGCAGGATATGTGTGTTACATGTATATCTTTATATAATATGATGTGTGTGTGTGTTGTGCAGGATATGTGTGTTACATGTATATCTTTATATAATATGATGTGTGTGTGTTGTGCAGGATATGTGTGTTACATGTATATCTTTATATAATATGATGTGTGTGTGTTGTGCAGGATATGTGTGTTACATGTATATCTTTATATAATATGATTGTGTGTGGTAGTGCAGGATATGTGTGTTACATGTATATCTTTATATAATATGATGTGTGTGTGTGTGTTGTGCAGGATATGTGTGTTACATGTATATCTTTATATAATATGATGTGTGTGTGTGTTGTGCAGGATATGTGTGTTACATGTATATCTTTATACAATATGATGTGTGTGTGTTGTGCAGGATATGTGTGTTACATGTATATCTTTATATAATATGATGTGTGTGTGTTGTGCAGGATATGTGTGTTACATGTATATCTTTATATAATATGATGTGTGTGTGTTGTACAGGATATGTGTGTTACATGTATATCTTTATACAATATGATGTGTGTGTGTGTTGTGCAGGATATGTGTGTTACATGTATATCTTTATATAATACAATGTGTGTGTTGTGC
Organism: Monoplex corrugatus; assembly: GCA_030674185.1. Lineage (NCBI taxonomy): Eukaryota > Metazoa > Mollusca > Gastropoda > Littorinimorpha > Ranellidae > Monoplex > Monoplex corrugatus. The sequence continues at coordinate 2,397,479 of JAPXFY010000022.1, read as the reverse complement.
AGGATATGTGTGTTACATGTGTATCTTTATATAATATGATGTGTGTGTGTGTTGTGCAGGATATGTGTGTTACATGTATATCTTTATACAATATGATGTGTGTGTGTGTTGTGCAGGATATGTGTTACATGTATATCTTTATATAATATGATGTGTGTGTGTTGTGCAGGATATGTGTGTTACATGTATATCTTTATACAATATGATGTGTGTGTGTTGTGCAGGATATGTGTGTTACATGTATATCTTTATACAATATGATGTGTGTGTGTAGTGCAGGATATGTGTGTTACATGTATATCTTTATATAATATGATGTGTGTGTGTGTTGTGCAGGATATGTGTTACATGTATATCTTTATATAATATGATGTGTGTGTGTGTTGTGCAGGATATGTGTGTTACATGTATATCTTTATATAATATGATGTGTGTGTGATGTGCAGGATGAACAGAAGCGTATTGAAGACCTTGGAGGTTTTGTCTCCAACTGTTCAGGAGTGTGGAGAGTGCGTGGAAACATCTCTGTTTCTCGTGCAATAGGTCTGTACCTTATATCATACCTGTTGTGTCTGTATCTTTTATCATGTCTGTTGTGTGTCTGTACATGTTATCATTCTGTTGTGTGTCATCATCATCATCAAGTGCCCTGCCGCATGGCGTTGGCGATCATGGCCCTCCATATGTATCTATCCCTTGTTGCCGCAAGCACATCTTCCACCCTCTCTGTCCTCAGCCACCCTGCAAGTCCGTCCAATGTTTTCTCCCTGGGTCTGCTTGGTGTTCTCTTTCCCTCCACCTTTCCTGTTGTGACCAGGTGCTCCAATTCCCCTTTCCTCATAAAATGGACTATAAATGCTGCTTGTCTTTTCCTAATCTTGCTTATGAATCAACTTCTTGTGTCTGCCTCCATCAAGACTGTCTCGTTTGTTTGCTTTGCCATCCAGGGAACTCTCAACATTCTTCTTAGAAACCACATCTCGGCTGCCTCAATCTTGTTCTGGCTTTGCTTGTTGTCTGTCCACGTTATGAAGTGATACATGTCTGTCTGTGGAAAGGAGAGACCAAATCAGTGTGATGTGATGTGATGTCAGTGTGAATGTTATGAAGTGATACATGTCTGTGGAAAGGAGAGACCAGATCAGTGTGATGTCAGGGTGAACATTATGAAGTGGTACTTGTCTCAGAATTTGAAGTGTTGCAATCTTTTTAATTGAATTGATAGATGTTTTAAAAATCATATATTCATTATAAATTTGAAATGATAGATATTTTAGAAATTTTAGTTTGTGGATTTGTGAGAAATGGAATTCATTGATGTTTTAAGAATATAAAGTGTTAGATACAAATATTGATTCCTTAACTTCAAAGCTGCAGCATGTTGCATCGTTGATTCTGCTTGTGTCCAGTGTCTGGGACTTGAACGTGTACCATGCAGCATGCCGCATAGTGTTCCGGCTTATCGTCATGGTGATGTGAGGCATGGTTGGTTTAGACCTTCTGTCTTACACTCTGACTGCATGAGGTCAAATCTGGCCTGAAAACAATATGCGTATAGCCCCCAGTCTGTCCAGTTGTATATGGGATCTGACCCTGTCCAGGGTTAAGGAAGGTAAAGTGGTGGAGACAGGAAACAGGCGTGGCCTTCATGATGCTGGTCTGTAGAAAAGTTGAAGTCTCTACCCCCTCATACCCCTATGACGTCAGAGTCGTATGACAACCTTGACCTTTTTGACCGTTGTGTATCTGTGTGTCAGGGGACCTGAACGAGAAGCCGTACCTGTGCAGTGACGCCGACGTGGCCAGCTTTAAACGTACGGGGACGGAGGACTACGTCGTGCTGGCCTGTGATGGGATTTGGGACGTCATGGATCCCGTGGACATCCCCTTCCTGGTGCACGAGTACCTGGTCCGCCACCCTGCTGACCACCACAATGTGGCACGCCACCTGGTGACCAAAGCCAAGGAGATGCACTCCACGGACAACATCTCCTGTGTCGTGGTTTTCCTGCGTCAGGACGTGGCCATGCCTGTGGGTCTTCAGCTGCAGGGGTTGCAGTTTCTGCGCGAAAATGCTCAGCATTCGGAAGACAGTGCCTCAGAAGTTTCCGGAAGCCATCTAGGGAGTGGCGCTTCCGTGACCTCTGTGTCTAGCGGAAGTTCGCTTTTGACTTTCAGCAGTGCCGCTGGGCCTTCGGAGGGAGGGGAGGATTCGAACTCTAACAGTATGTACAGCCCAGGTCGACAGATCCACAGTGACTTCCCCCACAAACTGGAGCGACAGACGGGATTTTTCTACCCCAGCATACGGTCACTGAGGACAGGCCACCACAAGCAGCAGTTGCTTCCCTTGCAGGAAGGCAAAGTCAGTGGAGCAGGTAATCAAGGCAGACTGCATCGGACGGTCAGTGAAGGCCGGGTGAGTCGAGAGACCAGCGCTAGTCAGGACTTTCTCAAGCTGGACCTCACCCGTAAGGACGAACATGCCCACAAGCTTAAAACCCTTTCCAAAAGCACTAGCAAACGGGCACCCAGCAAGCGAAAGTCCAGAAGCAGACGTCGAAAAGGAAGACATCCAAAATCAGACTCGCCAGACTCTTCGGCGGTAGATTCAGTATCTGTGGATCAAAGCGTGAGTGACGACGTCTCTCTTGACTCCTTTGGTCCCTCACACAGCATGGAGACGCTGGCCAAACACACGTCGCTGGCGGAAATCCTGCAGCAGATGTCGGAGCCTGCGGACGAAAACACCAGCCCCAACAGTCAGGAGTGCTTGTCGGTGCGAGGTATGCCCGCTCGGCTTCACAACACGTTACCACGTATATTCCTGCACACGCCACGCAGCGTGCTCAACACGACGACCTCCGTGACCCCCGTCACTACCTCACGTCTTTCCTCTATACACTCCGACCATCCTCGCACTGGTTCTCAGGTGAAGAATAAACGCAGGACGCACAAATCCTGACTGAACAACCGCACGTTTCTTCCAGCATGATCCTGGATTTCTTTTTGCATGTGTGTGAATATTGGGTTTGACAGGATGTGGTGAAACCTTAACCCTTTAAATCCAGCACCAGGACTCTTTAACTCGTCTCTAAATCACCCCTAACTTTTGTTTCGTGTGTGGACACAGATTGGGTGAATTAGCTTGTGCTCAAAACTATTGAGAGCGTCATAAACTTGGTTTCATGGGAGAGGGGAACCCTCATCAACATTGAATCAATATTATGTTTCTTTTGTTTGTTTGGTGTTTGTTTATTTATGTTGTTTTATTTCTTCCCTCCATAAACATGCTGATAAATTTGTGAAATGTGGACATAAAAACTTTTGTTTTTGTTGATTTTTCTGTGCACAGTGAATAGATAGGGAGTGATATTTATGTTGCATAAGTGATGTGATAGAGAAGGGGAAGGAGATGACGTTAAAGAATTGTGTCTGATGGGACGATCATGTACTTCACCTGTCTGAACTGTAAAGAACCTTCAGTCTTGGCCATGGACTACATGCAGTTATACAGTATCCTTGTTCGTGACACACACACACACACACACACACACACACACACACACACACACACACACACACACACACACACACACACACACACACACACACACACACACACACACACACACACACACAAGTTAATTGTTACAGTTAAGTTTTCATTCCATTTTTCTATTCTCCCACCTACTTATGACTTTTTACTCTGTCTCCACTCTGTCCCAATCAAACCAATCCAACTATCATTCTCCATTTTATTTTATTTATTTGTTTTTTATTCCCCCTCCCCCGTCTAATATCACTTATAGTGAAAAGACACTAAATCAAAGAACGAACGAACAAACACACACACACAGTGGCACATACACACGCACGCATGCACACACGTATACATAGACACACACAACCCTGAGCAAACTGATGAAGCCTGATCATTCTAATGTTCAGATTGCTTTTCTCTTGTTTGTTAAATTGTTTGATGTTACCTTATATGGTACAATGCCTTTATGATTTCATAGATTCATTCACCCCATAGACACCTGTTAATCTTATTTAATTATTGAATAATTGATTGATTGATTGATTGATTGATTTATGTATCTGTTTACTTTTTTCCATCTAAAAGCACATATGTGAATAGATGTTAAAAGAAATAACGAACAAACACACACACACACACCTGCACACGCACAAACGCACACACTCACATTCACACTCACACACACACACACACACACATATAGAACAATAGATATAATGGCAATGACTTTGTTCCAATAAAAACATCTTGCATGAACTGATGAAGAAACAACTCTTGCCCCTCTCCCCAATTCACACATCACCCAACCACCCACCCTGCACTCACACACACTTTTTTGTCAGGGCCAAGTGCTTTGATGTGTTGTGTATTAATTTTATTCCTTTAGTGCATTAACTAGTCGGACACGTGGGGGCTGTGGTTCTTTTCACTGATCGATGGAATTGTTTCTCCTGACAGAATGGGTTGTTCATTAATTGTTGTTATTGTTGTTGTTGTTGTTCTCCTATGTCCACAGTTTTCCTCTTTTACTTTGTGATCATGTCACTCTGTGTAAAGGGCTTGTCATATGTGTGTCTGTGATTGTGTGTGTGTCTGTGTGTGTCTGTGTGTGTGTGTGTGTGTGTGTGTGTATGTGTCTGTGTGTGTATGTGTCTGTGATTGTGTGTGTATGTGTCTGTGATTGTGTGTGTGTCTGTGATTGTGTGTGTGTGTCTGTGATTGTGTGTGTGTGTGTGTCTGTGTGTGTGTATGTGTCTGTGATTGTGTGTGTATGTATCTGTGATTGTGTGTGTGTGTCTGTGATTGTGTGTGTGTGTGTGTCTGTGTGTGTGTATGTGTCTGTGATTGTGTGTGTATGTATCTGTGATTGTGTGTGTGTGTCTGTGATTGTGTGTGTGTGTGTGTTGTGTGTGTGTATGTGTCTGTGATTGTGTGTGTATGTATCTGTGATTGTGTGTGTGTGTGTGTCTGTGATTGTGTGTGTGTCTGTGATTGTGTGTGTGTCTGTGTGTGTGTGTGTCTGTGATTGTGTGTGTGTCTGTGTGTGTGTCTGTGATTGTATTGTGTGTGTGTGTGTGTGTGATTGCATTTGTGTGTGTGTGTCTGTGATTGTGTGTGTCTGTGATTGTGTGTGTGTCTGTGATTGTGTCTGTGTGTGTGTCTGTGATTGTGTCTGTCTTTGTGTGTGTGTCTGTGATTGTGTGTCTGTGATTGTGCTGTGTGTGTCTGTGTCTGTGATTGTGTCTGTTTTGTGTGTGTGTGTCAGTGATTGTGTGTGTCTGTGTGTTGTGTGTGTCTGTGATTGTGTTGTCTTTGTGTGTGTGTCTGTTTTGTGTGTCTGTTGATGTGTCTGTGATTGTGTGTGTCTGTGTGTGTCTGTGATGTGTGTGTCTGTGTGTGTGTGTCTGTGATTGTGTGTGTTGTTGTGTGTGTGATGTGTGTGTCTGTGATTGTGTGTGTGTGTCTGTGATTGTGTGTGTGTGTGTTTGTGTCAAAGGGTTAAAAAACCAGTTGAGCCATAACACAGCCTACAATGTGAAAGAAGTTATGAAAATGGGTTGTAACGAAATATTGACTTTTTATGTCAGTTGATTCAGCTTTTTACAAAAGCAAAACTATGTCAGAAGGGTAGATAATTCATCCAAGGCTGGTTTGGTTTTGTCCCATTTCCTGCACCCCATAAACGGCCATAGAATGTGGGACACTTTTCCCCAGACTGTGACGATGCATGACAGTTTTCCCCGGACTGTGACAATGCATGACAGTTTTTCCCTAGACTCTGACAATGCATGACAGTTTTCCCCAGACTATGACGATGCATGACAGTTTTCCCCAGACATGTGACGATGCATGACAGTTTTCCCCAGACTGTGACGATGCATGACAGTTTTCCCCAGACTGTGAGTGTGACAATGCATGACAGTTTTCCCCAGACTGTGAGTGTGACGATGCATGACAGTTTCCCCAGACTGTGAGTGTGACAATGCATGACAGTTTTCCCCAGACTGTGACGATGCATGACAATTTTCCCCAGACTGTGACAATGCATGACAGTTTTCCCCAGACTGTGACGATGCATGACAATTTTCCCCAGACTGTGACAATGCATGACAGTTTTCCCCAGACTGTGACGATGCATGACAATTTTCCCCAGACTGTGACAATGCATGACAGTTTTCCCCAGACTGTGACGATGCATGACAATTTTCCCCAGACTGTGACGATGCATGACAGTTTTCCCCAAACTGTGACGATGCATGACAGTTTTCCCCAGACTGTGACGATGCATGACAATTTTCCCCAGACTGTGACAATGCATGACAGTTTTCCCCAGACTGTGACGATGCATGACAGTTTTCCCCAGACTGTGACGATGTATGACAGTTTTCCCCAGACTGTGACAATGCATGACAGTTTTCCCCAGACTGTGACGATGCATGACAGTTTTCCCCAGACTGTGACGATGCATGACAGTTTTCCCCAGACTGTGACGATGCATGACACTTTTCCCCAGACTGTGACGATGCATGACAGTTTTCCCCAGACTGTGACGATGCATGACAGTTTTCCCCAGACTGTGACGATGCATGACACTTTTCCCCAGACTGTGACGATGCATGACAGTTTTCCCCAGACTGTGACGATGCATGACAGTGAGTGCTGATGCTGTTGAGTTCCTCTCCGAATCGAGACAGCGTGACAGGGCTATACACCGCACTTATTTTCATTATATATCCTGGTGTCAACCAGGCTGGAGAGATGCAGACACCTGCAGTATTGGTCAGAAGCTTTGAGCAGCACTGTCAATAGCACATCAGTGAAGAGGATGAGACTTGGTCAAGTGGTCCCAGTCTTCTCAGTGTGAGCCATAGCACACTGACCTGTGGGCAGGAACCGTTTGGAGCTGAAAAATCCCACACTGATTTTGACAGGACTAATGGGGATTGGAACCTACACCAGGCTACAGCCATCCATTGGGTGGTCCAGACAACTGATGTGGCCAGCCACGCAAATTGTGGTGACTAAAACCTGGGGCAGTGTTGCAATGTCAGGGGTTCTACTTACTTTTGAAGGCTTGTCTGTATGCATGTATGTATGTATGTATGTATGCCTGTCTGATCTCTCTTACGGTCTCTGTCTGTGTATTTTATTTAGTTAGAAATGATTTATTGGACTTGTGGATTATACTGTGATATGACTATTTATATAACTTGAATGCAGAATTCCTTGTTTATTTGTCTGTCTGTCTGTCTGTGTCTCTGTCTCTAACTGTGTCTGTGTCTCTGTGTGTCTGTCTGTCTGTGTATGTCTGTCTGTCTGTGTATGTCTGTCTGTCTGTGTCTGTGTGTTTCTGTGTCTGTCTCTGTGTGTCTGTCTGTCTGTGTCTCTGTCTCTAACTGTGTCTGTGTGTGTGTGTCTGTCTTTGTCTGTCTGTCTATGTCTGTCTGTGTGTCTCCGTTTCATCAAGCTCCCTAGTTCCTTCTCCCATTCCCATCATGTCCCGTTGCCCGGGTGTGAGACTGAGTTCATAGTTTTGTGTATGATTTCTGATTGTGTTTTTCTGTAGAAAAATTGATTTTAAGATTACAGATTGAGATAATCATGTGACTCGATTGTAGCCTGGATCATGCTGCACTGTGGTGATGCTTTGTGCCTGGGAACATCAGTCCACATTTCACATAGTGAATCTTGTTGAGACAGAAAAAAAAGAAAAATAACAATGAAAGAAAATTTTTAAAAAAAGAAGTAAAAATGCAAATACAAGTACAAACTTATTTTTCATGAGGGTGGCAGGGAAGAGAGTGGTGGTGGTGGTGGTGGTGGTGAAGCACGTGTACACGAACAAGATGAAAATTGTGTACGAAAGCAAAGAATGAAATAATGGGAAATTACTGTATGTTAACCCTTTGACTCTCGCACCCTGTCCACCTGTGTCCCGCAGTGTCGACCATGCTAGCAAAGCAAAAACTTAACCCTTTGACTCCCGCACCCTGTCCACCAACGTCCCGCAGTGTCGACCATGCTGGCAAAGCAAAAACTTAACCCTTTGACTCCAGCACCCTGTCCACCAACGTCCCGCAGTGTCGACCATGCTGGCAAAGCAAAAACTTAACCCTTTGACTCCCGCACCCTGTCCACCAACGTCCCGCAGTGTCGACCATGCTGGCAAAGCAAAAACTTAACCCTTTGACTCCCGCACCCTGTCCACCAACGTCCCGCAGTGTCGACCATGCTGGCAAAGCAAAAACTTAACCCTTTGACTCCCGCACCCTGTCCACCAACGTCCGCAGTGTCGACCATGCTGGCAAAGCAAAAACTTAACCCTTTGACTCCAGCACCCTGT
>JAPXFY010000022.1:2364092-2379092 GCA_030674185.1 Monoplex corrugatus | reverse complement strand
ACAGACCTGAACACAGTCTGGCTTATCAGCATTTTGATGGTACCTTGCCTATCTACCTGTCTTCTGTGCTTAAAACATACAGGCCTGAACGCAGTCTCAGGTCAAATAGCCAGAAGCTTCTGGCAAAATCAAAATCAAAATACAAAACCATAGAACACCAAGCCTTCCATTGCCAGGCCCCACTTGTCTGGAACGATCTGCCTTTTTCTCTGCTGTTCATCGTCTCTCTCTTCTTTCAAGGCGGGCCTCAAAACTCATCTTTTTGATAAATATTACCAGTAATGAAACATGATTTTTGATCTTTCTGATTCAGTAATGTATACATTAGTACCTGCTTGCAACAGATGTGATAGTGTGTGTGTTGGGGGAGGGGGGAGGGGGAAGGAACTAGGAGTGGGAGTTAGTATAATTGACCACTAGGCATAGGGCTGATTGGGAAAAATGAACTAATTGATATAAAGCGCAATGAGTCTTTACCTATGTGTAGGAGAATAGCGCTATATAACAGTGATTTATTATTATTATTATTTATTACTGTTGTTATTACATAGTAGCTGATCTCACTCAGTACACAATTCACACCAAAATATCTGGCCTGGTCACCAGGTGTATGTAAATACCTGATTCAGCAATCAGGTCAGGCATAAAATGTGAGTCATACCTTGCCAAGCAAAGGGCAGTATAACGTTAATGTTAGATTTCTCCTCTGCAAAAGAAATTATCAAGATTTTATTGTTTAATAGTTCCAATACATACATTATACTCCCCCAGTCAACTCAAGCTGTGTTCAATACATGAAGACAGTCATGGCTAACATGGCGGCATAACGTAATAATGTTACACTCCTCCCCCTGCAAGGAAGTCATCAAATCTTTTTCTTTTCTTGGAGTATACATTACATATGTGCTTGTCCGCGCACAGACATTCACAAGTGATGATTACATAATCTGAACGCATGTTATTTGAGTCCAGTATATATATATATATATGGTTCACCAGGACGCTGCTGTCTCCACCTGACGTTGGCTTTGATTTGCTTTCGTCAGTGGTCTCCCCTGAAACGTGTCTTCTTTTCCTACACGACTGTTTGAGTCTGTGTTCATTGTATCAGTTCATACATCGTTGTCTGTTCCCCTGTAGTACCTTCAGTTAGACTAATGGAGTACTGTTTAAGTCTGTGTTCATTTTATCAGTTCATACATCGTTGTCTGTTCCCCTGTAGTGTCTTCAGTTTGACTTATGGAGTACTGTTTAAGTCTGTGTTCATTGTATCAGTTCATGCATCGTTGTCTGTTCCCCTGTAGTGTCTTCAGTTTGACTTATGGAGTACTGTTTAAGTCTGTGTTCATTTCATCAGTTCATACATCGTTGTCTGTTCCCCAGTAGTGTCTTCAGTTAGACTAATGGAGTACTGTTTAAGTCTGTGTTCATTGTATCAGTTCATGCATCGTTGTCTGTTCCCCTGTAGTGTCTTCAGTTTGACTTATGGAGTACTGTTTAAGTCTGTGTTCATTTCATCAGTTCATGCATCGTTGTCTGTTCCCCTGTAGTGTCTTCAGTTTGACTTATGGAGTACTGTTTAAATCTGTGTTCATTTCATCAGTTCATGCATCGTTGTCTGTTCCCCTGTAGTGTCTTCAGTTTGACTTATGGAGTACTGTTTAAGTCTGTGTTCATTTCATCAGTTCATGCATCGTTGTCTGTTCCCCTGTAGTGTCTTCAGTTTGACTTATGGAGTACTGTTTAAGTCTGTGTTCATTGTATCAGTTCATACATAGTTGTCTGTTCCCTGTAGTGTCTTCAGTTTGACTCGTGGAGTACTAAGTCTATGTTCATTGTATCAGTTTATACATCGTTGTCTGTTCCCTGTAGTGCCTTCAGTTTGACTCATGGAGTACTAAGTCTGTGTTCATTGTATCAGTTCATACATCGTTGTCTGTTCCCCTGTAGTGCCTTCAGTTTGACTCATGGAGTACTAAGTCTGTGTTCATTGTATCAGTTTATACATCGTTGTCTGTTCCCCTGTAGTGCCTTCAGTTTGACTCATGGAGTACTAAGTCTGTGTTCATTGTATCAGTTTATACATCGTTGTCTGTTCCCTGTAGTGCCTTCAGTTTGAATCATGGAGACTGTTTAAGTCTGTGTTCGTTGTATCAGTTTATACATCGTTGTCTGTTCCCTGTAGTGCCTTCAGTTTGACTCATGGAGTACTAAGTCTGTGTTCATTGTGTTCATACATCGTTGTCTGTTCCCTGTAGTGTCTTCAGTTTGACTCATGGAGCACTGTTTAAGTCTGTGTTCATTGTGTTCATACATCGTTGTCTGTTCCCTGTAGTGTCTTCAGTTTGACTCATGGAGTACTGTTTAAGTCTGTGTTCATTGTGTTCATACATCGTTGTCTGTTCCCTGTAGTGTCTTCAGTTTGACTCATGGAGTACTGTTTAAGTCTGTGTTCATTGTATTCATACATCATTGTCTGTTCCCTGTAGTGTCTTCAGTTTGACTCATGGAGTACTGTTTAAGTCTGTGTTCATTGTATTCATACATCGTTGTCTGTTCCCCTGTAGTACCTTTAGTTTCACTTATGGAGTACTGTTTAAGTCTGTGTTCATTTCATCAGTTCATACATCGTTGTCTGTTCCCCTGTAGTGTCTTCAGTTTGACTTATGGAGTACTGTTTAAGTCTGTGTTCATTGTATCAGTTCATACATAGTTGTCTGTTCCCTGTAGTGCCTTCAGTTTGACTCATGGAGTACTAAGTCTATGTTCATTGTATCAGTTTATACATCGTTGTCTGTTCCCTGTAGTGCCTTCAGTTTGAATCATGGAGACTGTTTAAGTCTGTGTTCATTATATCAGTTCATACATCGTTGTCTGTTCCCTGTAGTGCCTTCAGTTTGACTCATGGAGTACTAAGTCTGTGTTCATTGTATCAGTTTATACATCGTTGTCTGTTCCCTGTAGTGCCTTCAGTTAGACTCATGGAGTACTAAGTCTGTGTTCATTGTGTTCATACATCGTTGTCTGTTCCCTGTAGTGTCTTCAGTTTGACTCATGAAGTACTGTTTAAGTCTGTGTTCATTGTGTTCATACATCGTTGTCTGTTCCCTGTAGTGTCTTCAGTTTGACTCATGGAGTACTGTTTAAGTCTGTGTTCATTGTGTTCATACATCGTTGTCTGTTCCCTGTAGTGTCTTCAGTTTGACTCATGGAGTACTGTTTAAGTCTGTGTTCATTGTATTCATTCATCATTGTCTGTTCCCTGTAGTGTCTTCAGTTTGACTCATGGAGTACTGTTTAAGTCTGTGTTCATTGTATTCATACATCGTTGTCTGTTCCCCTGTAGTACCTTTAGTTTGACTCATGGAGTACTGTTTAAGTCTGTGTTCATTGTATCAGTTCATACATCGTTGTCTGTTCCCTGTAGTGTCTTCAGTTTGATTCATGGAGTCTGTTTAAGTCTGTGTTCATTGTGTTCATACGTCGTTGTCTGTTCCCCTGTAGTGCCTACAGTTTGACTCATGGAGTACTATTTAAGTCTGTGTTCATTGTGTTCATACATCGTTGTCTGTTCCCTGTAGTGTCTTCAGTTTGACTCATGCAGTACTATTTAAGTCTGTGTTCATTGTATCAGTTCATACATCGTTGTCTGTTCCCCAGTAGTGTCTTCAGTTTGACTCATGGAGTACTAAGTCTGTGTTCATTGTATCAGTTCATACATCGTTGTCTGTTCCCCTGTAGTGCCTTCAGTTTGATTCATGGAGTACTAAGTCTGTGTTCATTGTATCAGTTCATACATCGTTGTCTGTTCCCCTGTAGTGCCTTCAGTTTGACTCATGGAGTACTAAGTCTGTGTTCATTGTATCAGTTCATACATCGTTGTCTGTTCCCCTGTAGTGCCTTCAGTTTGATTCATGGAGTACTAAGTCTGTGTTCATTGTATCAGTTCATACATCGTTGTCTGTTCCCCTGTAGTGCCTTCAGTTTGACTCATGGAGTACTAAGTCTGTGTTCATTGTATCAGTTCATACATCGTTGTCTGTTCCCCTGTAGTGCCTTCAGTTTGACTCATGGAGCACTGTTTAAGTCTGTGTTCATTGTATCAGTTCATACATCGTTGTCTGTTCCCCTGTAGTGTCTTCAGTTTGACTCATGGAGTCTGTTTAAGTCTGTGTTCATTGTGTTCATACATCGTTGTCTGTTCCCCTGTAGTGTCTTCAGTTTGACTCACGGAGTCTCATTCAATTTTTCAGTTCTGTTTTAGAGAGACGACTGTTTCTTTGGCTCAACTTTCAGTCTCTTCTGGTTTCCAGTGCAATGCCAAGACACACGAGTCGAGCTTCCATTGCTTTCACTGTCTGTGTCCATAGTGAGGGACTGGAGTTTACAGTGCCCATAGTGAGGGACTGGAACTTACAGCGCCCATAGCGAGGGACTGGAGTTTACAGTGCCCATAGTGAGGGACTGGAGTTTACAGTGCCCATAGTGAAGGACTGGGGTTTACAGTGCCCATAGTGAGTGACTGGGGTTTACAGTGCCCATAGTGAAGGACTGGAGTTTACAGTGCCCATAGTGAGGGACTGGGGTTTACAGTGCCCATAGTGAAGGACTGGAGTTTACAGTGCCTGTGACATGTGTTGACAATGAACAGCGTGCGGATAGCAGCACGGCATGATATTCGTTTAAATAACTGATTGCTGTTCACTGTGACATGTATATATACTGTAGTCAGTTGAGAATCGGAGAGCGACGAGTAAAGACGTAGAAGCATTGCCCTGTCTTCCGAGTTGGCTGTAGAAAGAACGAAACATGGTGTCAGAATCGTGATTACGAACTCTAACAAAAATCCAGAATATTGAAGACTTAAGTTCAACCATGGAAGATGAACAAGAAGAGAGAAGAGCCAGTCGACGACATGCCAAGATTTCCTTGCCTCCTAAACTTGATGTGAATGGAGGAAACCTGCAGAGCAGCTGGAGGAAATTCAAGAGGCTTTGGGACAGCTATGAAATTGTGACAACACAGACAGAAGAAGACACAACATACAGAACAGCAGTTCTTCTTTCTTGCATCGGGCTGGATGCTATGGACATCTATGAAGGATTGGCATTTGCTAATGAAGCTGAAAGTTTTGACAGAATACTGAGATGTCATGGAGTATTTCAGCCCATGATTAACAGAGGTTTTGACAGAATACTGAGATGTCATGGAATATGTCGATCTATGATTTGTAGAGGTTGTCTCAAGAAGGGATGAAGTTTCAAAGTGTACTGGAAGCTATGAACTTTATACATTTCTACAGTATTGCTATATGTCAACAATGGAATTAGGACAACGATCAGTTTGCAGAACTTTTCCAAAACAATAGAACATGTTAACTTTTCATAAACCTTCCATAGGTCTTTCTTTAGGTCGCCTGGTAGGTGAATTGTGGGTGGTAGTTTACTCGCTATTTCTTCCAACAATGCTTGCAAATTGTTTGGAATAATTGGTCGTGGTGCTAGCCTTTTTGGCGATAACATGTTTAGTTGAACTTAAAAGATTTCTATGTAGAAGGTCATTCTTTGCATAAACTTTTTAATTTCTTCAATTACTAAATCTACTTGGAGATAAGTGCTTAGAAAGATTTCTAAATGGGTGATTCTTCTATCCAATCTTCATTCTCGCCTCTAATCTACTGAGTATATCAATCACACCGTTCATGATTTGGTGGTTTTCTGTAAATTGTACCCTAATCCACGCATACAGATTTTCTCGATTTTTGTTTTTATTTTTGTTGTTTTGTTTTTGTTTATTTTCTTCTGACTCCATTTCTGCTTTGCAGGCAATTGCTGGCCGAAACACGAGTCACCCAGATTTTTTTAGATGTTTTTTTAACTCTTTTCTGCTCTTACAAGTGAAGGTTACCACACTGTCTTTGCCTGGATTCCTGGCCATGTTGGTACTGGAGGCAATGAAAAGGCTGACTGCCTGGCCATGTTGGTACTGGAGGCAATGAAAAGGCTGACTGCCTGGCCATGTTGGTACTGGAGGCAATGAAAAGGCTGACTGCCTGGCCATGTTGGTACTGGAGGCAATGAAAAGGCTGACTGCCTGGCCATGTTGGTACTGAAGGCAATGAAAAGGCTGACTGCCTGGCCATGTTGGTACTGAAGGCAATGAAAAGGCTGACTGCCTGGCCATGTTGGTACTGAAGGCAGTGAAAAGGCTGACTGCCTGGCCATGTTGGTACTGGAGGCAATGAAAAGGCTGACTGCCTGGCCATGTTGGTACTGAAGGCAATGAAAAGGCTGACTGCCTGGCCATGTTGGTACTGGAGGCAGTGAAAAGGCTGACTGCCTGGCCATGTTGGTACTGGAGGCAGTGAAAAGGCTGACTGCCTGGCCATGTTGGTACTGGGGGCAGTGAAAAGGCTGACTGCCTGGCCATGTTGGTACTGGAGGCAAGAAAAGGCTGACTGCCTGGCCATGTTGGTACTGGAGGCAGTGAAAAGGCTGACTGCCTGGCCATGTTGGTACTGGAGGCAATGAAAAGGCTGACTGCCTGGCCATGTTGGTACTGGAGGCAATGAAAAGGCTGACTGCCTGGCCATGTTGGTACTGGAGGCAGTGAAAAGGCTGACTGCCTGGCCATGTTGGTACTGTGGCAATGAAAAGGCTGACTGCCTGGCCATGTTGGTACTGGAGGCAATGAAAAGGCTGACTGCCTGGCCATGTTGGTACTGGAGGCAATGAAAAGGCTGACTGCCTGGCCATGTTGGTACTGGAGGCAATGAAAAGGCTGACTGCCTGGCCATGTTGGTACTGGAGGCAATGAAAAGGCTGACTGCCTGGCCATGTTGGTACTGGAGGCAATGAAAAGGCTGACTGCCTGGCCATGTTGGTACTGGAGGCAATGAAAAGGCTGACTGCCTGGCCATGTTGGTACTGGAGGCAATGAAAAGGCTGACTGCCTGGCCATGTTGGTACTGGAGGCAGTGAAAAGGCTGACTGCCTGGCCATGTTGGTACTGGAGGCAGTGAAAAGGCTGACTGCCTGGCCATGTTGGTACTGGAGGCAGTGAAAAGGCTGACTGCCTGGCCATGTTGGTACTGGAGGCAGTGAAAAGGCTGACTGCCTGGCCATGTTGGTACTGGGGGCAGTGAAAAGGCTGACTGCCTGGCCATGTTGGTACTGGAGGCAATGAAAAGGCTGACTGCCTGGCCATGTTGGTACTGGGGGCAGTGAAAAGGCTGACTGCCTGGCCATGTTGGTACTGGAGGCAGTGAAAAGGCTGACTGCCTGGCCATGTTGGTACTGGGGGCAATGAAAAGGCTGACTGCCTGGCCATGTTGGTACTGGAGGCAATGAAAAGGCTGACTGCCTGGCCATGTTGGTACTGGAGGCAATGAAAAGGCTGACTGCCTGGCCATGTTGGTATTGGAGGCAGTGAAAAGGCTGACTGCCTGGCCATGTTGGTACTGGAGGCAGTGAAAAGGCTGACTGCCTGGCCATGTTGGTACTGGAGGCAGTGAAAAGGCTGACTGCCTGGCCATGTTGGTACTGGAGACAGTGAAAAGGCTGACTGCCTGGCCATGTTGGTACTGGAGACAGTGAAAAGGCTGACTGCCTGGCCATGTTGGTACTGGAGACAGTGAAAAGGCTGACTGCCTGGCCATGTTGGTACTGGAGACAGTGAAAAGGCTGACTGCCTGGCCATGTTGGTACTGAAGGCAATGAAAAGGCTGACTGCCTGGCCATGTTGGTACTGGAGGCAGTGAAAAGGCTGACTGCCTGGCCATGTTGGTACTGGAGGCAGTGAAAAGGCTGACTGCCTGGCCATGTTGGTACTGGAGGCAGTGAAAAGGCTGACTGCCTGGCCATGTTGGTACTGGAGGCAGTGAAAAGGCTGACTGCCTGGCCATGTTGGTACTGGAGGCAATGAAAAGGCTGACTGCCTGGCCATGTTGGTACTGAAGGCAGTGAAAAGGCTGACTGCCTGGCCATGTTGGTACTGGAGGCAGTGAAAAGGCTGACTGCCTGGCCATGTTGGTACTGGAGGCAGTGAAAAGGCTGACTGCCTGGCCATGTTGGTACTGAAGGCAATGAAAAGGCTGACTGCCTGGCCATGTTGGTACTGGAGGCAGTGAAAAGGCTGACTGCCTGGCCATGTTGGTACTGGAGGCAGTGAAAAGGCTGACTGCCTGGCCATGTTGGTACTGGAGGCAGTGAAAAGGCTGACTGCCTGGCCATGTTGGTACTGGGGGCAGTGAAAAGGCTGACTGCCTGGCCATGTTGGTACTGGAGGCAGTGAAAAGGCTGACTGCCTGGCCATGTTGGTACTGGAGGCAGTGAAAAGGCTGACTGCCTGGCCATGTTGGTACTGGGGGCAGTGAAAAGGCTGACTGCCTGGCCATGTTGGTACTGGAGGCAATGAAAAGGCTGACTGCCTGGCCAAATACGTCACAAGGTAAAATATGTCTAAATCCTTTATTCCTTACACAGATGTGAAATAAAAAGTACACAATTATATGAAAAATCTCTGGCAGGAGGACTGGAATAAGCAGACAGACAACAAACTTTTTCACATCCGCCCCAACCTGAAAGAGATCCTCCCATCTGCTTTAAGGAACCGTTGGAAAAAGACAGTGCTATGAAGGTCACACACGGGTCACACATCCTACACTCATTCCTTCGTAGTCAAAAAAATGAAGAAGCATCATAGAGTATATCATGTGACGAACATTTGATCAACAAACACCTTATTGAATGCTTTGACTTGCATGATGTGAGACATAAGCACTACATGACGGACTCCTTAAAGAACCTGTGCAGAGACGTCCTTCTGGATGCAATTTTCTGGTTTTTACAAGAGATTTCGTCTGATATGATTTTATGTACAAGAAGTTTTTCTTTAAATGAATTGTTGACTTGCAAGAATAATGATAAGCTTGGCTTTTAACTGTTGTCTTTTTATTTAAACATGGGTGTCGTTTTTAACGTGGTGTTTGCCCCAAAATGGCTTTAGTGGTCAGATGGGCTATAAGCAATATAAACCTGAACCGTGCTACGCACGTGTTTTTGTGTGCATGTGTGTGAATCAGATTGTGTATTGACTATTGTGTACATAATTCAACTATGGACTCTCTCTCTCTCTCTCTCTCACACACACACGCATGTATGCACGCACACACATTCTGTTTTTGAACGACTGACTTGCAGTCAAATGAAAACGGAAAGCAGAAATGTCAATAGAAAGAAACCTTTATTTTGTCAAGTAAATGTTTTAAAACTATTTGAATGCATGTTGTGTATAGCTTAAAAGACAGAACATTTTCACGGCATAAATAGTTTCTACAGCTGGAAATGGACTGGGATCTACCCAAGCTTAAGATTCTCAGGTCAGATTAACTATGGGTTTGACAACCTACAGAACTTCATTACAACCAAAAAACACAGGGAAATAGAATCAGAACAGGTATTTTATTTACAAAAGAAGACAGGCGCATGTTTTCAGCCAACTGGATTTTGTCAAACGTACACAACAGACAACAAAGAACACACACACAAAGGTTGATGGGGTGGGGTGGGGTGATTACAGCACCATGACTTTTATGATGTTTGATGGAAAGGAGAAATATCATGGAAGTCGTTCGCTCATCGATTACACCAGGGAAGTGTTTTCTGCTGTTTTCTCCCTGTAAGTTGTTCTCTGCTGTGTTCTCCCTGTTCTTTGTTCTCTGCTGTTTTCTCCCTGTTCTTTGTTCTCTGCTGTTTTCTCCCTGTTCTTTGTTCTCTGCTGTTTTCTCCCTGTTCTTTGTTCTCTGCTGTTTTCTCCCTGTTCTTTGTTCTCTGCTGTGTTCTCCCTGTTCTTTGTTCTCTGCTGTGTTCTCCCTGTTCTTTGTTCTCTGCTGTTTTCTCCCTGTTCTTTGTTCTCTGCTGTTTTCTTCCTGTTCTTTGTTCTCTGCTGTTTTCTCCCTGTTCTTTGTTCTCTGCTGTTTTCTCCCTGTTCTTTGTTCTCTGCTGTGTTCTCCCTGTTCTTTGTTCTCTGCTGTGTTCTCCCTGTTCTTTGTTCTGTGTTGTTTTCCCCTGTTCTTTGTTCTCTGCTGTTTTCTCCCTGTTCTTTGTTCTCTGCTGTGTTCTCCCCGTAAGTTGTTTCTCTGCTGTGTTCTCCCTGTTCTTTGCTGTGTTCTCCCTGTTCTTTGTTCTCTGCTGTGTTCTCCTGTTCTTTGTTCTCTGCTGTGTTCTCCCCGTAAGTTGTTCTCTGCTGTTTTCTCCTGTTCTTTGTTCTCTGCTGTGTTCTTCCCGTAAGTTGTTCTCTGCAGTTTTCTACCTGTTCTTTGTTCTCTGCTGTTTTCTCCCTGTTCTTTGTTCTCTGCTGTGTTCTCCCTGTTCTTTGCTGTGTTCTCCCTGTTCTTTGTTCTCTGCTGTGTTCTCCTGTTCTTTGTTCTCTGCTGTGTTCTCCCTGTTCTTTGTTCTCTGCTGTTTTCTCCCTGTTCTTTGTTCTGTGTTGTTTTCTCCCTGTTTTTTGTTCTCTGCTGTGTTCTCCCTGTTCTTTGTTCTCTGCTGTTTTCTCCCTGTTCTTTGTTCTGTGTTGTTTTTCCCTGTTCTTTGTTCTCTGCTGTGTTCTCCCCGTAAGTTGTTCTCTGCAGTTTTCTACCTGTTCTTTGTTCTCTGCTGTTTTCTCCCTGTTTTTTGTTCTCTGCTGTTTTCTCCCTGTTCTTTGTTCTCTGCTGTGTTCTCCCTGTTCTTTGTTCTCTGCTGTTTTCTCCCTGTTCTTTGTTCTCTGCTGTTTTCTCCCTGTTCTTTGTTCTGTGTTGTTTTCTCCCTGTTCTTTGTTCTCTGCTGTGTTCTCCCTGTTCTTTGTTCTCTGCTGTTTTCTCCCTGTTCTTTGTTCTGTGTTGTTTTCTCCCTGTTCTTTGTTCTCTGCTGTGTTCTCCCCGTAAGTTGTTCTCTGCAGTTTTCTACCTGTTCTTTGTTCTCTGCTGTTTTCTCCCTGTTCTTTGTTCTCTGCTGTGTTCTCCCCGTAAGTTGTTCTCTGCAGTTTTCTACCTGTTCTTTGTTCTCTGCTGTTTTCTCCCTGTTCTTTGTTCTCTGCTGTGTTCTCCCTGTTCTTTGCTGTGTTCTCCCTGTTCTTTGTTCTCTGCTGTGTTCTCCCTGTTCTTTGTTCTCTGCTGTTTTCTCCCTGTTCTTTGTTCTCTACTGTGTTCTCCCTGTTCTTTGTTCTCTGCTGTGTTCTCCCTGTTCTTTGTTCTGTGTTGTTTTCTCCCTGTTCTTTGTTCTCTGCTGTTTTCTCCCTGTTCTTTGTTCTCTGTTTTCTACCTGTTCTTTGTTCTCTGCTGTGTTCTCCCTGTTCTTTGTTCTCTGCTGTGTTCTCCCCGTAAGTTGTTCTCTGCTGTGTTCTCCCTGTTCTTTGTTCTCTGCTGTTTTCTCCCTGTTCTTTGTTCTCTGCTGTGTTCTCCCCGTAAGTTGTTCTCTGCAGTTTTCTACTGTTCTTTGTTCTCTGCTGTTTTCTCCCTGTTCTTTGTTCTCTGCTGTGTTCTCCCTGTTCTTTGCTGTGTTTCTCCTGTTCTTTGTTCTCTGCTGTGTTCTCCCTGTTCTTTGTTCTCTGCTGTGTTTCTCCCTGTTCTTTGTTCTCTGCTGTTTTCTCCCTGTTGTTTGTTCTCTGCTGTGTTCTCCCTGTTCTTTGTTCTCTGCTGTTTTCTCCCTGTTCTTTGTTCTGTGTTGTTTTCTCCCTGTTCTTTGTTCTCTGCTGTGTTCTCCCCGTAAGTTGTTCTCTGCAGTTTTCTACCTGTTCTTTGTTCTCTGCTGTTTTCTCCCTGTTCTTTGTTCTCTGCTGTTTTCTCCCTGTTTTTTGTTCTCTGCTGTTTTCTCCCTGTGTTTTGTTCTTTGTTCTCTGCTGTTTTCTCCCTGTTTTTTGTTCTCTGCTGTTTTCTCCATGTTCTTTGTTCTCTGCTGTTTTCTCCCTGTTCTTTGCTGTTTTCTCCCTGTGTTTTGTTCTTTGTTCTCTGCTGTTTTCTCCCTGTGTTTTGTTCTTTGTTCTCTGCTGGTTTCTCCCTGTGTTTTGTTCTTTGTTCTCTGCTGTTTTCTCCCTGTGTTTTGTTCTTTGTTCTATGCTGTTTTCTCCCTGTTCTTTGTTCTCTGCTGTTTTCTCCCTGTTCTTTGTTCTCTGCTGTTTTCTCCCTGTGTTTTTTTCCTTTGTTCTCTGCTGTTTTTTCCTATGTTTTGTTCTTTGTTCTCTGCTGTGTTATCCCTGTGTTTTGTTCTTTGTTCTCTCCCTGTGTTTTGTTCTTTGTTCTCTGCTGTTTTCTCCCTGTGTTTTGTTCTTTGCTGTTTTTTCCCTGTGCTTTGTTCTTTGCTGTTTTCTCCCTGTGCTTTGTTTTTTGTTCTCTGCTGTTTTCTCCCTGTGTTTTGTTCTTTGTTCTCTGATGTTTTCTCACTGTGTTTTGTTCTTTGTTCTCTGCTGTTTTCTCCCTGTGTTTTGTTCTTTGTTCTCTGCTGTTTTCTCCCTGTGTTTTGTTCTTTGTTCTCTGCTGTTTTCTCCCTGTGTTTTGTTCTTTGTTCTCTGCTGTTTTCTCCCTGTGCTTTGTTCTCTGTTTTCTTCTTGTGTTTTGTTCTCTGCTGTTTTCTTCCTGTGCTTTGTCTCTCTTCTTTGTTCTCTTTTGTACAGGCTTGACAAAGGCACTGGCCGAAAATATTCGCCTGTCCTATTTTGGGGTGAATCAGTGACGTAAAACGTATGGCAAAGGTCTTCTCTGTCAGCATGCACACAGTAAAACTACAGAGTGTTGACAGTGGTCAGAACAGGACATGGTGTGTGTATGACATGAAGTGTTGACAGTGGTCAGGACAGGACAGGACATGGTGTGTGTATGACATGAAGTGTTGACAGTGGTCAGGACAGAACAGGACATGGTGTGTCTATGACATGAAGTGTTGGCAGTGGTCAGGACAGGACAGGACATGGTGTGTGTATGACATGAAGTGTTGGCAGTGGTCAGGACAGGACAGGACATGGTGTGTGTATGACATGAAGTGTTGGCAGTGGTCAGGACAGGACATGGTGTGTGTATGACATGAAGTGTTGACAGTGGTCAGGACAGGACATGGTGTGTCTATGACATGAAGTGTTGACAGTGGTCAGGACAGGACATGGTGTGTGTATGACATGAAGTGTTGACAGTGGTCAAAACAGGACATGGTGTGTGTATGACATGAAGTGTTGGCAGTGGTCAGGACAGAACGTGGTGTGTGTATGACATGAAGTGTTGGCAGTGGTCAGGACAGAACGTGGTGTGTCTATGACATGAAGTGTTGACAGTGGTCAGAACAGAACAGGACATGGTGTGTCTATGACATGAAGTGTTGACAGTGGTCAGAACAGGACAGGACATGGTGTGTCTATGACATGAAGTGTTGACAGTGGTCAGGACAGAACAGGACATGGTGTGTGTATGACATGAAGTGTTGACAGTGGTCAGGACAGGACATGGTGTGTGTATGACATGAAGTGTTGACAGTGGTCAGGACAGGACATGGTATGTGTATGACATGAAGTGTTGACAGTGGTCAGAACAGGACATGGTGTGTGTATGACATGAAGTGTTGGCAGTGGTCAGAACAGGACATGGTGTATGACATGAAGTGTTGGCAGTGGTCAGGACAGGACATGGTGTGTGTATGACATGAAGTGTTGACAGTGGTCAGGACAGGACATGGTGTGTGTATGACATGAAGTGTTGACAGTGGTCAGAACAGGACATGGTGTGTCTATGACATGAAGTGTTGACAGTGGTCAGGACAGAACAGGACATGGTGTGTGTATGACATGAAGTGTTGGCAGTGGTCAGGACAGAACAGGACATGGTGTGTGTATGACATGAAGTGTTGGCAGTGGTCAGGACAGGACAGGGCATGATGTGTGCATGACATGAAGTGTTGGCAGTGGTCAGAACAGGACATGGTGTGTGTATGACATGAAGTGTTGACAGTGGTCAGGACAGGACATGGTGTGTGTATGACATGAAGTGTTGACAGTGGTCAAAACAGAACAGGACATGGTGTGTGTATGACATGAAGTGTTGACAGTGGTCAAAACAGAACAGGACATGGTGTGTCTATGACATGAAGTGTTGACAGTGGTCAGGACAGGACATGGTGTGTGTATGACATGAAGTGTTGGCAGTGGTCAGGACAGGACATGGTGTGTGTATGACATGAAGTGTTGACAGTGGTCAGGACAGGACATGGTGTGTGTATGACATGAAGTGTTGGCAGTGGTCAGAACAGAACGTGGTGTGTGTATGACGTAAAATATTGGTAGTGATCACAAGACAGGACAGGGCAGAACAGGACAGGACAGGACTGGTCAGGACAGGATGTAGTGTGTGCACAGCGTGGAAAGAGAGGACCGTACTGTGTGACGAGCTGGCCACTGGTCTGGTGTGGTCAGTGTGGTCAGCACTTACTTCTGGCCCTCCTGGTGCTCGTACAGCATCATATCCTGACAACACACACACACACACACACACACACACACAGATATACACACACAGATATACACACACACACACACTCAATCACACACACTCAAACAATCACACACACACAATCACACACAGACACAGACACAGACACATACACTCTCACACACAATCACACACACACACACACACTCACACACACACACACACACACACACACACACACACACACACACACACACACACACACACACACACACAGAGCAATGCAGTGCCATAGAACAACCTTCACCTCACTGTTCATTGTGTCAGTCACAATGAGTGTTATTGACAACACAACCAGTTCACTCCCCTAGTCGGGACAGGAAGTTGGATTTCCCGGTAAACGCTTCAGACGAAACAGGAAATACTCTCAACCATCTACACTTTGCAAACACGAACACACACACACACACACACACACACACACACACAAACACACACAGATAGAAGTAGAACGCGTTTTTGACATTTTAAAACAAGACAGGCGCAAATTTTCG
>JAPXFY010000022.1:2329092-2351592 GCA_030674185.1 Monoplex corrugatus | reverse complement strand
TCATCTTCGTCATCGTAGTCAGTATGTTTTCCTTCATGATCAGTGTCGTCATAGTCATCATCATGATAATCGTCATCATCATCGTCGTCGTCTTCGTTAACATCGTGTCTTCTTCATCTTCCTCCTTCTCATCCATCGTCATGATGGTTGTCGTCATTATCATCATCATCTTGGGAGATCAATGTCTACATCATCAATATGATGTCTGTACGTATGTGTATACACACACACACCACACACACACACACACACACACACACACACACATATATATATGTATGCATATATGTACGGTATTGTGGTCAATATCTAATATCTACATCATCAATATGATACCCTGTTCGTGAACCTTTAAGCGATATGTATATATACACACATATATCACTGTGGTCAATATCTACATGTACATCATCAATACGATACTCTGTTACCCTGTTCCAGAACCTTTAGGCGTTGTGCACACACACACACACACACACACACACACACACACACACACACACACACACACACACACACACATACACACACAAACACACACAAACACACACACACACAAACACACACACAAACACACACAAACAAACACACACACACACACACAAACAAACACACACACACACACACACACACACACACACACACACACACACACACACACACACACACACATATATATATATATATGTATGTATATATTCAGCACTGTGGTCAATATCTACATCACCCATATGATACCGTGTTCGTGAACCTTTAGGCATTGTACATTTACATATATGTATATGTATACACATATACATATACAGCACTGTGGTCAATGTCTGCATGGTCTATATGACAGTCTCTGTACGTGAACGTTTGGGACATTGACACAGCACACTCACACAAGACGTTTTGTTGTATAGGACACAGCAGCTGAGGAGACACATTTCACCAGAGCCCTAAAGGCAATGGCAGAACCAAGTGAAAAGAGTTACAGCTGGATCTGGTGAAGGACAAACAAAGATAACTTCACAAGGGTTGAAATGTCCCACTATGTGGCCGGTATCCAACAGCTAAGTGGTTAGGACATCCTTCACAAGGGTGACTTGGCCTTCAGACGCCTGACCGCTTGGGGGTGAAGGTTCGAACCCATGCGGAGGACATTTCAATTAGGAAAATAAAGCAACAGCAGAGGACATCCTTCACAAGGGTGACTTGGCCTTCAGACGCCTGACCGCTTGGAGGTGAAGGTTTGAACCCATGCGGAGGACATTTCAATTAGGAAAAAAAAGCAACAGCAGAGGGGCATCCAGGAGTCAGGACATGGATGCGGCCTGGCCCCCTTAGAGTGTCAGGAGTTAAGGGCCGTTTGACTGGGGTTTCTCCTCTGAAGACCTACTGTCGTCCAGCTGTCCCCAGTGCTTCTGGCCACTGATCTAACTTGTTTCATTGACAGGAGACATACACTAAGTATGACCTCAAGACCTTACCAGTGTACAGGGCTAATGTCAAGCTAAGGTTTGTGCCATGATCATTGTGGATCTTCTCCATCACGTGGCATCAAAGGTGTCAACCACTCAATGTGTATGGAATTTATGCCCAGCAGAAATCTTACCTTGAGAAACATTAACTGGAACAAGGAAAACTTCCTGTATACGGTCAAAGTTACCAAAATCACCATCACCATCATCATCATCATCACCACCACCACGATCATCATCATCATCATCACTATCATCATCATCACCATTATCATCATCATCATCACTACCACTATCATCATCATCATTATTATCATCGTCATCATCCTCGAAATCATCATCTTTTTATATCATCTTTGTCTTT
Source organism: Monoplex corrugatus (assembly GCA_030674185.1). NCBI lineage: Eukaryota > Metazoa > Mollusca > Gastropoda > Littorinimorpha > Ranellidae > Monoplex > Monoplex corrugatus. The sequence goes on along the minus strand of JAPXFY010000022.1, from coordinate 2,349,765 downwards.
GTTGTATCAACATCATCATCATTGGCACAGTATCTCTCTCTGTGTCTGTCTGTCTGTCTGATAAAGTGATATGTATAGGACATACATGTCTATTGTGTAACCTGATATGTATAGGACATACATGTCTATTGTGTAACCTGATATATATAGGACATACATGTCTATTGTGTAACCTGATATGTATAGAACATACATGTCTATTGTGTAACCTGATATATATAGGACATACATGTCTATTGTGTAACCTGATATGTATAGAACATACATGTCTATTGTGTAACCTGATATATATAGGACATACATGTCTATTGTGTAACCTGATATATATAGGACATACATGTCTATTGTATAACCTGATATATACAGGACATACATGTCTATTGTGTAACCTGATATGTATAGGACATACATGTCTATTGTGTAACCTGATATATATATAGGACATACATGTCTATTGTGTAATCTGACAGTGATATGTATAGGACACACATGTCTATTGTGTAACCTGATATATATATAGGACATACATGTCTATTGTGTAACCTGATATATATAGGACACACATGTCTATTGTGTAACCTGATATATACAGGACATACATGTCTATTGTGTAACCTGATATATACAGGACACACATGTCTATACTGTAGCCTCATATAAAGGTCTGTGTCCATGCCTGAAGTTGTGTGAGACATGAATAGGCGGCCATTTCGTCACTCCCTCTGTGTGTGTGTGTGTGTGTGTGTGTGTGTGTGTGTGTGTGTGTGTGTGTGTGTGTTGTGTGTGTGTGTGTGTGTGTTGTGTGTGTGTGTTGTGTGTGTGTGTGTGTGTGCGTGTGTGTGTGTGTGTGTGTGTGAGTGTGTGTATGTGTGTGTGTGTGTGTGTGCGTGCGTGCGTGTGTGTGTGTGCGTGCGTGCGTGCGTGGTGTGTGTGTGTTTTGTGTGTGTGTTTGTGTAGTGTGTGTGTGTGTGTGTGTGTGCGTGTGAGTGTGTGTGTGTGTGTGTGTGTGTGTGTGTGTGTGTGTGTGTGTGTGTGTGTGTGTGTGTGTGTGTGTCTATTTCTCTCTGTCTTTCTCTCAGTAACCTGGTTGTAGTTGTCAACGACGTGATAGACGAACCCTCTCTGAGTACGACAGATCAGCCGGGCACAGAATCCTGATTCTGTGGACAGTACACAGTACATAATAGTCAGTACTTCTACACTATACATTTATACATAACGGTCAGTGGTACTACTTTATGTATCAGGACACAGTACACAATAGTCAGTGGTTGAACTGTATGTATCAGTACACAGTACTTTACAGTCAGCACATTAATACATAATGATCAGTAGATGTACTCTATGTATCAGTACACAGTACACATTGGTCAGTGGTAGTACTGTACGTATCAGTACACAATGGTCGGAGGTTCTACTCTATGTATCAGTACACAATGGTCAGTGGTTTTACTCTGTGTATCAGTACATAGTACACAATGGTCAGTGGTTGTACTCTATGTATCAGTACACAATGGTCAGTGGTTTTACTCTGTGTATCAGTACACAGTACACATTGGTCAGTGGTTGTACTCTATGTATCAGTACACAATGGTCAGTGGTTGTACTCTGTGTATCAGTACACAGTACACAATGGTCAGTGGTTGTACTCTATGTATCAGTACACAATGGTCAGTGGTTGTACTCTATGTATCAGTACACAATGGTCAGTGGTTGTACTCTGTGTATCAGTACACAATGGTCAGTGGTTGTACTCTATGTATCAGTACACAATGGTCAGTGGTTGTACTCTGTGTATCAGTACACAGTACACAATGGTCAGTGGTAGTTCTCTATGTATCAGTACACAATGGTCAGTGGTTGTACTCTGTGTATCAGTACACAGTACACAATGGTCAGTGGTAGTTCTCTATGTATCAGTACACAATGGTCAGTGGTTGTACTCTGTGTATCAGTACACAGTACACAATGGTCAGTGGTAGTTCTCTATGTATCAGTACACAATGGTCAGTGGTTGTACTCTGTGTATCAGTACACAGTACACAATGGTCAGTGGTAGTTCTCTATGTATCAGTACACAATGGTCAGTGGTTGTACTCTGTGTATCAGTACACAGTACACAATGGTCAGTGGTAGTTCTCTATGTATCAGTACACAATGGTCAGTGGTTGTACAACATGTATTCTGAAATCAACGTTTAACCTATCAATATCATTAGGTGACGTCACAGCGCTTGGATCGCTCCATATGCGCTCTAGTGTGAAATGTATTTGATGGAATGTAGAGTACATGTGTATGTACCATAACAGCCAATGGCACAGGTAGTGGTAAGGATTGCCCCATACACCTGCATGGTAGACTTTCCCTCCAGTCCAACAGACAGGTAGACATAGTGGTTTTCAGCAACAGGTGTGGGTCTTCATGTGGGTCATGATAGACATTCCCTCTATTGTGACAGGTGAGAAGGCATAGTGGTGTTCAGCAACAGGTGTGGGTCTTCATGTGGGTCATGATAGACATTCCCTCTATTGTGACAGGTGAGAAGGCATAATGGTGTTCAGCGCTAGATGTGGGTCTTCACCTGGGACGTGATAGACTTTCCCTCTATTGCAACAGGTGAGTAGACATAGTGGTGTTCAGCAACAGGTGTGGATCTTCATGTGGGTCACAAAACTGATCCTGGAGATACATGTACATCTTTAGGCATGGACACTGCATGGACACCAGTCATGCAGCCTTAGGCTCTGCTTTCTGCTGTGGCAGAAAGGCACCCAGTTCAAAGGAAATAACTGTTGCGTTTTGCCAAAGGCTTTAAGAAATCCACAGTTGCCTCCCCTCGAAGTTTATTCCTTTTTTTTTTCGTTCTTTCTTTTGAAATATTTGTTTGATTAGTTAGTTGGCTGCTTTGTTTTTTTCCCATATTCACTACATTAAAATTTCTCCTTTTGATTTAGTTGTAGACATTGGCATACATTCTTCATCAAACTCTGGGACAATGAAGTGGATGAAATGATCACTTTACCTTCTCCAGCAGAGTAGACGTACTGTCCTTGGTTGTTGAGGATACGATAACTGTTCTTCGCTTCAAAGTCCGTAAGCACTGCACACACACACACACACACACACACACACACACACACACACACACACACACACACACACACACACACACACACACACACACACACACACACACACACAGGACTGACTGTTTACTGATGAAAGATGAAAAAAGTATGTGGTCTCCAGCACTATCCTGCAAATATATAGACACGCAGGCGAGCGCGCGCGCGCACACACACACACACACACACACACACACACACACACACACGCGCGCGCACACACACACACACGCACGCGCGCGCGCGGGTGCACGAACAAACATACGCATTAAAGAACCCTAGTCCTTGTTACTCGCTACACAAGCACATGCACATGGAGACACATTTTAAACACAAACATGTGGAAGACACATCATTTTAAACACAAACATGTGGAAGACACATCATTTTAAACACAAACATGTGGAAGACACATCATTTTAAAACACAAACATGTGGAAGACACATCATTTTAAACACAAACATGTGGAAGACACATCATTTTAAACACAAACATGTGGAAGACACATCTCAATTTTAAAACATTAACCATGTGGAAGACACATCATTTTAAACACAAACATGTGGAAGACACATCATTTTAAACACAAACATGTGGAAGACACATCATTTTAAACACAAACATGTGGAAGACACATCATTTTAAACACAAACATGTGGAAGACACATCATTTTAAACACAAACATGTGGAAGACACATCATTTTAAACACAAACATGTGGAAGACACATCATTTTAAACACAAACATGTGGAAGACACATCATTTTAAACACAAACATGTGGAAGACACATCATTTTAAACACAAACATGTGGAAGACACATCATTTTAAACACAAACATGTGGAAGACACATCATTTTAAACACAAACATGTGGAAGACACATCATTTTAAACACAAACATGTGGAAGACACATCATTTTAAACACAAACATGTGGAAGACACATCATTTTAAACACAAACATGTGGAAGACACATCATTTTAAACACAAACATGTGGAAGACACATCATTTTAAACACAAACATGTGGAAGACACATCATTTTAAACACAAACATGTGGAAGACACATCATTTTAAACACAAACATGTGGAAGACACATCATTTTAAACACAAACATGTGGAAGACACATCATTTTAAACACAAACATGTGGAAGACACATCATTTTAAACACAAACATGTGGAAGACACATCATTTTAAACACAAACATGTGGAAGACACATCATTTTAAACACAAACATGTGGAAGACAATCATTTTAACAAACATGTGGAAGACACTCATTTTAAACACAAACATGTGGAAAACACATCATTTTAAACACAAACATGTGGAAGACACATCATTTTAAACACAAACATGTGGAAGACACATCATTTTAAACACAAACATGTGGAAGACACATCATTTTAAACACAAACATGTGGAAGACACATCATTTTAAACACAAACATGTGGAAGACACATCATTTTAAACACAAACATGTGGAAGACACATCATTTTAAACACAAACATGTGGAAGACACATCATTTTAAACACAAACATGTGGAAGACACATCATTTTAACAAAAACACAAACATGTGGAAGACAATCATTTTAAACACAAACATGTGGAAGACACATCATTTTAAACACAAACATGTGGAAGACACATCATTTTAAACACAAACATGTGGAAGACACATCATTTTAAACACAAACATGTGGAAGACACATCATTTTAAACACAAACATGTGGAAGACACATCATTTTAAACACAAACATGTGGAAGACATCATTTTAAACACAAACATGTGGAAGAACATATTTTAAACACAAACATGTGGAAGACACATCATTTTAAACACAAACATGTGGAAGACACATCATTTTAAAACACAAAACCAAATGTGGAAGACACATATTTAAACACAAACATGTGGAAGACATCATTTTAAACACAAACATGTGGAAGACATCATTTTAAACACAAACATGTGGAAGAAAATCATTTTAAACACAAACATGTGGAAGACACATCATTTTAAACACAAACATGTGGAAGACACATCATTTTAAACACAAACATGTGGAAGAACATCATTTTAAACACAAACATGTGGAAGACATACATTTTTAAACACAAACATGTGGGAAGACCATAAATCATTTTAAACACAAACATGTGGAAGACACATCATTTTAAACACAAACATGTGGAAGACACATCAATTTTAAACACAAACATGAGGAAGACACAATCATTTTAAACACAAACATTGGAAGACACATCATTTTAAAACAACAAACACATTTACAATGGAAGACACATCATTTTAAACACAAACATGTGGAAGACACATCATTTTAAACACAAACATGTGGAAGACACATCATTTTAAACACAAAACATGTGGAAGACACATCATTTTAAACACAAACATTGGAAGACACATCATTTTAAACACAACATGGAAGACACATCATTAACAATGTGGAAGACACATCATTTTAAACACAAACATATGGAAGACACATCATTTTAAACACAAACAATAGGAAGACACATCATTTTAAACATATAACATGTGGAAGACATCATTTTAAACACAAACATGTGGAAGACATCATTTTAAACACAAACATGTGGAAGATACATCATTTTAAACACAAACACGTGGAAGACATCATTTTTAACACAAACATGTGGAAGACACATCATTTTAAACACAAACATGTGGAAGACACATCATTTTAAACACAAACATGTGGAAGACATCATTTTAAACACAAACATGTGGAAGACACATCATTTTAAACACAAACATGTGGAAGACACATCATTTTAAACAGAAACATGTGGAAGCACTCAAAATAACAACCCAGACTGCTGCTGCACAATTCCAATCACCACACACAATACTTCTACTGCCGAAGGGATCTTCTAAGATTGTCAGTCACAAAAAGCATCATACGCCTCATGTCAGCGCATCCAACAATGGTGTTGCCCAATGCCCCTAACACTACAGTATTTATTCCGTAGCATGCATCATTACATACACATTTAATAACTGTTATCATTTTACTCATCGTTGTGAACAATAACGCCTAATAGAAAATAGCCCTGTGAATGTGCAAAATCAATTAAAACAAACAAACAAACAAAATAATCATAGTACAAATCACAGCAGAAAACTGAACAAAAATCAAACAACAGACCATTCATCTTCAACACAACCCAGAAACCACAAAAATCAAAACACACGTATATACATAACGCAACAATGGAAAGTATTTGGGTCCACCACACAACAATAAATCGTAACTTCCAAGACACACTGAAACCAGCATTTCATTTGTATTGTTGTAAGCAAACACAAAGAGCAAAATGAAGTACATAACACCACCACAACACATCACAAATACAACATGCATATTCTTTGACAATACAACGGGCTGTGTACTGTGAGAGTGTAAGAGAACCAAGACAGAGAAAGAGAGAGAGAGAGGTGGGAGGGAGAGAGGGAGACGGAGAGAGAGGGAGGGAGAGGGATGGTGACAGAAAGAAAAAGAGAGAGAGGGGGCGAGAGGTGAAGAGAGAGGAAGGGAGGGAGAGGGAGAGAGAAAGAGAGAGAGGGAGGGAGAAGGAGAGAAAGAGAGAGAGAGAGGCAGACAGACAAACAGACAGACAGACAGACAGAAAGTGGAGACGACCTGACGTCTTCCTATACTGTTAACATTGATCAGCCAGCATTTGTTACATCATTACTATAGTATTATGAAACTGTAAGAAAATAGTCTGAACACTAATCTCAGAAAGAGAGAGAGAGAGAGAGAGAGAGAGAGAGAGAGAGAGAGAAGACAGACAGACAGACAGACAGACAGAGAGAGACACACACAGAGAGACAGAGAGAGACAGAGAAACAGAGAGATAAAAGAGAGACATGTAGAGAGAGAGACAGAGAAACAGAGAGATAAAAGAGAGACAGTGAGAGAAGACAGAGAGACACGAGAGAGAGAAGGGTAGAGAGAGAGAGAGAGACAGAGAGACAACGAGAGAGAGACAGAGACAGAGACACATTGAGAGAGACAGAGAGAGACAGACAGACAGACAGACAGACAAGACAAAGACACAGGCAGAAAGAGAAATACATGTACAGAGAGAAGGCAGAAGACAGAACGAGCACTATGACTATGGTGTAGCATAAACTGAACCAAGACGGGTTAGAGCACGTAAGATAAGAAGACCTCATTACCTGGGGAACAAATGGATCTTCAGGTTGGTTGGACAGACAGTGAGGAGAGTGAATGCTTAACAGGAAATGGGCGCTGGTTCTATGTTTGGTGGCAGGACCTTGTGACATAAAATCCCTGTGTTCCATCTCCTGACCTTGTGACATATAAATCCCTGTGTTCATCTCCTGACCTTGTGACATATAAATCCCTGTGTTCCATCTCCTGACCTTGTGACATATAAATCCCTGTGATCATCTCCTATCAGTCAATATTCTTTGAAACGTCGTTACATCTTCTTACCATACTATTGTGGCACACTCGCATGCATACCTGTACACAACTGTAACACACACACACACACACACACACACACACCAACACACACACACACAAACACACACAAAACCACCCACACACACACATCCAACAAAACACCACACACACACACAGACACATACACACACACACACATCCACCAGACACACACACACACACATACAACACAACACACAACAATACCTCACACAACACACACACATACACAATTCATGAACGCATAAAGACAAACACGCAGACACACACCACACATACACATGTGTACATTTACACAAACACACACACACAGATACACACACACAAACAGAAACACACATGAATACATCTACAGACACACGCACTGATACACATACACACACAAACACACACGTACAAACAAAGAAACACCACACACATACGCGCACACACACATGGGTGCATGCACACATATGAGTACATTTACACACACACCGACACACACACACAGACACACACATGCACACCCACACAAACACACAATATACACACAGACCACAAACAAAAAACACACACGCACGCACACTCACACATGTGTGTATACACACGCACATACATACAGACCACAAACACACACACACGATGGATACACACACGTGTACACACACACACACACACACACACACACACACACACACACTTCACATGGGTACACACACAAACACACACAGACACATACAGACGCACACATGGATACACACACACACACACACACATGGGTACATATACATGAGCACACACACAAACACACGCACATGGGTACACACACACACACACACACAAACATACATGGGTACACACACACACACACACACACGGGTACACACACACATGGGTACACACACACATGGGTACATTCACACTGACACACGGGTACACATACACACATGGGTACACACACACATGAGTACATTCACACTGACACACAGGCACACACACACATGGGTACATTCATACTGACACACGGGTACACACACATGGGTACATTCACAATGACACACGGGTACACACACACACATGGGTACACACACACATGGGTACATTCATACTGACACACGGGTACACACACATGGGTACATTCACAATGACACACGGGTACACACACACATGGGTACACACATATGGGTACATTCATACTGACACACGGGTACACACACATGGGTACATTCACAATGACACACGGGTACACATACACACATGGGTATACACACACACATGAGTACATTCACACTGACACACGGGTACACACACATAGGTACATTCACACTGACACACGCACTATTGAGTGTTACTCGGACATTAAGAACTGGATGACGTTCAACAAACTTCAGCTTAATATTATGACGACAAGACAGAAGCTATCCTCATTGGCACCCGTCAGAAACTTTCTCAGCTGCCTCCTCTTTCTCTCCCATTATGTAACACATCAGTCCCAATTTCTGATTCAGCTAAAAACTTTGGTGTCTGCATTGACTCTACCCTCTCCATGAACAACTTTGTTTCTCAAACTGCCAGATCTTGCTACTATCACCTCCATCGTATAAGCCTGATCAGGAAGTATCTCTCTGTCGAAACAACTGCAAAACTCGTTCTCTCCTTCATAATGTCTCGCATTGACTATTGCAATTCCTCCTGTCTGGTCTTCCTGCCTCCACCATTCACATCCTGCAGCGCATTCAAAACAATGCTGTACGCCTTGTACTCAAAAAGAAAAAAGCTGACCACATATCTCCTTTCCTGGCACAACTTCACTGGCTCCCTGTATCAAAGCGCATACAGTACAAACTAGACACCATGTGCTACAAAAGCCTCAATAACGCAGCCCCCGGTTACCTGTCAAGCTTACTTGAGATCTATGTTCCCTCACGTACCCTCCGCTCTGCCTCCGATCCTCTGACTTTTCGTTTTCCACGCACTAAGCTCAATACCTATGGTCCACGAGCCTTCTCTGTTTCTGGTCCACTCTTCTGGAACAAACTTCCTCTCTCTGTCCGTCAGCAACCTACTTTTGTCTCCTTCAAGTCCGCTCTCAAAACTCACCTTTTCTCCTCTGCATAAAATCCTGACCTCACTCAATCCCCTCTGCAGCCTGTCTCCACTCGGAGGGGGATCAGATTGTAAAATATAATTGTATATAATATGCTCTCTATAATTTTCCATTGCTTTTATTCTTTCTCCCCATTTTAGCCGTGTGCGCGCTGCGCTGCGCGCGTGTGTGTGTGTGTGTGTGTGTGTGTGTGTGTGTGTGTGTGTGTGTGTGTGTGTGTGTGTGTGTGTGTGCGTGCGTGCGTGTCTGTTTTAGCGCTTAGATTGATTTTATCAAGATTTTGCGCTATACAAAAAAAGTATTGTATTGTATTGCATTGTATTGTATTGTACACACACACATGAGTACATTCACACTGACACACGGGTACACAGACATGGTACAGATACACAGGTACTAGTACCTTCCAGTAGAGAGATGTCCTGTTAATGGTGACCTGATCCAGCAAGGCCAGATACTCCAGACCGGAGGACACTCGCTAGGTGTGATGGTGGGGGGCGTCATCATCATTTCTTTATACACACACACACACAACACACACACACACACACACACACACACACACACACACACACACACCCACACAACACACACACACACACACACATCAAGGGTACACACACACTCTCACACAAACACACACAACACACACCACAGGGTACACACACACTCTCACACAAACTCACAACACACACGCAATGGGTACACACACACACTCCCACAACACACACACACACATAAACACACACCACATACACACACACACACACCATGGTACACACACACACACACACACACACACACACACACACCCCACCACACCATACACACACACACACACACACATACACATTCATTCATTCCATTAGTACTAATATTGATACGACTATGACTACTACTACTACTGCTATTATGTGTTGTTCTTATTGTTGTTAATGTTATGGTCATTATTGTTGTTATTGTCACTGTTTTTGTTGTTGCTGTTGCTATTATTTTTCACCCTATACCGAGATCATTGGTTTCTGGGATGTGTGCAGACGTCGTGTTGTCGGCACTTTGCAGCTGTTATGTTGCTGCGCAGTCTGCAAACTCTGTTTTGAATGAGTTTGCATGCTGCGTATTTTTGTTTCCTCAATTGAAGCCACTTAATGATAGTATTATATGTTTGGTTGTGTCTCATAGAAAATATGTAATAATAATCTATTTGTAAATCTGTTATGTGTCACAGAAAATACATAATACTTGTACACTTGATTATACAGTATATCATAGAAAATGAATAGCACTTGTATTTGTACAATTTGCCTATGTGCCATAGAAAGTAAATAGTATTGTGTCTTTTTGCTTATCAACCGTAGAAAATAAATTAGTACTTGTACATTTAATTCTATGTCATAGAAAATAAATAGTACTTGTACATTTGGTTGTATGTCACAGAAAACAAATAGTAATTGTACATTTGGTTATATATCACAGAAAACAAATAGTAATTGTACATTTGGTTATATGTCACAGAAAACAAATAGTAATTGTACATTTGGTTATATGTCACAGAAAACAAATAGTAATTGTACATTTGGTTATATGTCACAGAAAACAAATAGTAATTGTACATTTGGTTATATGTCACAGAAAACAAATATGTAACTTGTTACATTTGTGTTATAGTCACAGAAAACAAATAGTAATTGTACATTTGGTTATATGTCACAGAAAACAAATAGTACTTGTACCTTGGTTATTTCTAATATTTTGCACTGTTATATGTCTAAAAAATGAAAATATAACATAGTACTTGTACACTTGGTTATATGTCACAGAAAATAAATAGTATTTGTACACTTGGTTGGCCTACGTGCCACAGAAAATACATAATACTTGTACATCTAGTATGTGCCACAGAAAACAAATAATATTTGTACACATTGTTATATATAGTAGAAAATTAATACTTGTCACTTGGTACACTATCATACTTGTATGGTTGGTTATGCACCACAGAAATGAATGACTGTGTGTGCAATTGGTTTGTACCATAAAAGATAAATAGTACTGTGTGTTTCTACTTGTATACCACAGAAAATAAATAACGCTGTGTGTGTTTGTGTGTTTGCAGCGGCAAGCAACATAGTGTTGTGTAAGTGTGTTGTTGATAACAGCAATGATATGAGTTATTTTTATTTATTTGATTTATTTTTAAAATGTTACTTCATAAATCTATGTTTTATCCCTGGTTAGTTCCTTTTTTTTAAATAATAGTAATACAATAAAAGTAATACTAATAATAATAACAACAACAATACTACTACTACTACTACTACCACTAATAATGATGATAATGATAATACTATTTACTGCAAAACTCGTTCTCTCCTTCATAATGTCTCGCATTGACTATTGCAATTCACTCCTGTCTGGTCTTCCTGCCTCCACCATTCACATCCTACAGCGCATTCAAAACAATGCTGCACGCCTTGTACTAAAAAAGAAAAAAGCTGACCACATATCTCCTTTCCTGGCACAACTTCACTGGCTCCCTGTATCAAAGCGCATACAGTACAAACTAGACACCATGTGCTACAAAAGCCTCAATAACGCAGCCCCCGGTTACCTGTCAAGCCTACTTGAGATCTATGTTCCCTCACGTACCCTCCGCTCTGCCTCCGATCCTCTGACTTTTCGCTTTCCACGCACTAAGCTCAATACCTATGGTCCACGAGCCTTCTCTGTTTCTGGTCCACTTTCCTGGAACAAACTTCCTCTCTCTGTCCGTCAGCAACCTACTTTTGTCTCCTTCAAGTCCGCTCTCAAAACTCACCTTTTCTCCTCTGCATAAAATCCTGACCTCACTCATCCCCCCTCTGTAGTCTGTCTCCACTCGGAGGGGAATCACATTGTAAAATATATTTGTATATAATATGCTCTCTATAATTTTCCGTTGCTTTTATTCTTTTTCCCCATTTATAGCCATGTGTAAGTGTTTGTGTGCGCGCGTGCGTAAGTGTATGTTCAGCGCTTAGATTTGATTTTTATCGAGATTTTGCGCTATATAAATATTGTAATTATTATTATTATTATTACATTTTATAGTAATAATAAAATAATAATAATAATAATAATAATAATAATAATAATAATAATAATAATGATAAGATGAAGAAGAAGAAGAATGCTGATAATGATAAAGATAAAACAAAAGTAAAGTGTGTGTCTGCAGATGCGCATGTAATCATCGCAACCGCCAGCGCCATCACCATCATCACATCAGCAATTCTAGTAATAATAGAATTAGTAGTGGTAGTAGGTAGTAGCAGTCGTGTTAGTATTAGTAGTTATAGTGGTGTCAGCGTTGGTACTAATGGTAGTAAGTACACTTACCTTGTCCGGGTTGAGTGGTCATAGCCATGTTTGATGGCCAAGTTCCAACTGTAAGGTCTACACACACTGGCCGGCTGGCTGCTTTGTTTGCTGTCTTGCTTGGTTGCTAGTCCTGTCTTGTTGCCTTGCTTGGTTACTGGCCTTGTGCCTGGTTTGTCTGACTCCTAGTTCTTTGCCTGGCTTGTCTGGCTCCTAATCCTTTGCCTGGTTTGTCTGGCTCCTAGGTCTGTGCCTGGTTTGTCTGACTCCTAGGTCTGTGCCTGGTTTGTCTGGCTCCTAATCCTTTGCCTGGTTTGTCTGGCTCCTAGTTAATATAATAATAATGATAATAATAATAATTAATAATTACACTATTTATATAGCGCAAAATCTTGATAAAATCAAATCTAAGCGCTGAAACAGACACACACGCATGCACGCACACACAGCACACACACGACACACACACACACAACACACACAGTGACACACACACGCATGGCTATAAATGGGGAGAAAGAATAAAAGCAATGGAAAATTATAAGAGCTCCTTGATTCTGCCGCTTTTCTCTCTAGTTCTGTGCCTGGTTTGTCTGCTCCTGTCTATGTCTGTTTCTGCTCCTAGTTCTGTGCCTGGTTTGTCTGGCTCCTATTCTGTGCCTGGTTTGTCTGGCTCCTATTCTATGTCTGTTTCTGGCTCCTATTCTGTGCCTGGTTTGTCTGGCTCCTATCTTGCTGGTTGTCTGGCTCTAGTTCTTCTGGTTTGTCTGGCTCCTAGTTCTGTGCCTGGTTTGTCTGGCTCCTAGTTCTGTGTCTGGTTTGTCTGGCTCCTAGTTCTATGCTGGCTTGTCTGGCTCCTAATCCTTTGCCTGGCTTTATCTGGCTCCTAGTTCTGTGTCCTGGTTTGTCTGGCTCCTAGTTCGTTCTGTTGTCTGGCTCCTAATCCTTGCCTGCTTCTGGCTCCTAGTTCTGTGTCTGGTTTGTCTGGCTCCTAGTTCTGTGCCTGGTTTGTCTGGCTCCTAGTTCTGTGCCTGGCTTGTCTGGCTCCTAGTTCTGTGCCTGGTTTGCGCTACTAATCTTTGCCTGGCTTATCTGGCTCCTAGTTCTGTGTCTGGTTTGTCTGGCTCCTAGTTCTGTGCTTGCTTTCTGGCTCCTAATCCTGTGCCTGGTTTCTGGCTCCTAGTTCTGTCTGGTTTGTCTGGCTCCTAGTTCTGTGCCTGGTTTGTCTGACTGCCAATCCTGTGCCTGGCATGTCTGGCTCCTAATTCCTTGTGCCTGGTTTGTCTGGCTCCTAATCCTGTGCCTGGCTTATCTGGCTCCTAATTCCTGTGTCTGGCTATTGTCTGGCTCCTAATCCTGTGCCTGTTGTCTGGCTCTATCTGTGCTGGCTCCTATACCTGTGCCTGCTTGTCTGGCTCCTAATCTGTGCTGGTTTGTCTGGCTCCTAATCTGTGCCTGGTTGTCTGACTCCTAATCCTGTGCCTGGCTTGTCTGGCTCCTAATCCTGTGCCTGGCTTGTCTGGACTCCTAGTTCTGTGCCTGGTTTGTCTGGCTCCTAATCTGTGCCTGGCTTGTCTGGCTCCTAGTTCTGTGCCTGGTTTGTCTGGCTCCTAGTTCTGTGCCTGTGTGCTGGCTCCTAGTTCTGTGCCTGGTTTGTCTGGCTCCTAGTTCTGTGTCTGGCTTTGCTGGCTCCTAGTTCTGTGCCTGGTTTGTCTGGCTCCTATTCTGTGCCTGGTTTGTCTGGCTCCTATTCTGTGCCTGGTTGTCTGGCTCCTAGTTCTGTGCCTGGTTTGTCTGGCTCCTAAGTTCTGTGCCTGGCTTGTCTGGCTCCTAGTTCTGTGTCTGGTTTGTCTGGCTCCTAGTTCTGTGCCTGGCTGTGTCTGGTTGTCTGGTCCTAGTTCTGTGTCTGGTTTGTCTGGCTCCTAGTTCTGTGTCTGGTTTGTCTGGCTCCTAGTTCTGTGTCTGGTTTGTCTGGCTCCTAGTTCTGTGTCTGGTTTGTCTGGCTCCTAGTTCTGTGTCTGGTTTTGTCTGGCTCCTAGTTCTGTGCCTGGTTTGTCTGGCTCCTAGTTCTGTGTCCTGGTTTGTCTGGCTCCTAGTTCTGTGCCTGGTTTGTCTGGCTCCTAGTTCTGTCTGTTTGTCTGGCTCCTATTCTGTCTGGTTTGTCTGGCTCCTAGTTCTGTGTCTGGCTTGTCTGGCTCCTAGTTCTGTGCCTGGTTGTCTGGCTCCTATCGTTCTGTCTGGTTTGTCTGGCTCCTAATTCCTGTGTCTGGTTTGTCTGGCTCCTAGTTCTGTGCCTGGTTTGTCTGGCTCCTAATCCTGTGTCTGGTTTGTCTGGCTCCTAATCTGTTGCCTGGTTTGTCTGGCTCCTAATCCTGTGCCTGGTTTTTCTGGCTCCTAATCCTTTGCCTGGTTTGTCTGGCTCCTAGCCATGTGCCTGGTTTGCTTTTGTGCGCCCTGCACCGTATTGTTCCAGATATCATAGGTTGGTATGTTGGTATGTTGGTATGTTGGTAGGTTGGTATGTTGGTAGGTTGGTAGGTTGGTATGTTGGTATGTTGGTATATTGGTAGGTTGGTATGTTGGTATGTTGGTAGGTTGGTATGTTTGTAGGTTGGTATGTTGGTATGTTGGTAGGTTGGTATGTTGTAGGTTGGTATGTTGGTATGTTGGTAGGTTGGTAGGCTGATAGTGTGAAGCGTTATTTCGTTTGTCCTTCTGTCAGCTGTTTCCTGGTTTTAGACTGAACCAAGTGTACTTTAGCTGTACACCACACACACACACACACACACACACACACACACACACCACACACACACACACACACACACACACACAAAGTTACACACACTCACACACAAAGTTACACACACAGTTACATACACGCACATACACATACACATACAAATAGACAGATAGATATATAGATAGATAGATAGATACTAAGATAGATAAAAGATAGATAGACAGACAGTCAGACAGACAGATAGATAGATAGATAGACAGACAGACAGACAGATAGATAGATAGATAGATAGATAGATAGACAGATAGATAGATAGACAGATAGATAGATAGATAGATAGATAGATAGATAGATAGATAGAAGATAGATAGATAGATAGATAGATAGATAGATAGATAGAGAGAGAGAACACAACATTTCACTCTTAATACAAAGTCCACTGTAATGAGCGGGTTGTCAATAATTTTCCCCTGTACTATGCAAGGTTTAGTATAAAAGAACAGGTATGAACATCTTTCTATTCAACATTCTGGCATATGCCGTAGGCACGACGCAGCTCTGATGGGATGAAACAAACTAATATGGTTTAAATGTGAATCATTTCTGGAATGTATTGTGCCCTGATTGTATAATATTATCATTGTTTGGGCTGCTACGTAATTTTGCATCATCTGCAATAACACCAAGACCTTCAAAGATAATTTTCATATTTTGGAAAGCCGTTTATAAAGATTGTATCAATAAAACTATAAGCAATACTCACTTGTAGCCTGTAGGTCTAAGTCACTCGCTGTCTTGACAAAGATTGTACTAATATAACTGTCATTTTATATCATACTCACTTGTAAGGTGTAGGTCTAGGTTACTGTCTGTCTTGACAAAGACTGAACCAATATAACTATTGATGAAAATTACTTGTAGGGTGTAGGTCTAGGCTACTGGCTGTCTTGACAAAGACTGAACCAATTATAAACTATTGCATGGTGAAAATCACTTGTACGTGGTGTAGGTCTAGGCTACTGGCTGTCTTGACAAAGACTGAACCAATATAACTATTGATGAAAATTAAGTTACTTTGTCAAGAGGGTGTAGTGGTCTAGGCTACTGGCTGTCTTGACAAAGATTGCACCAATAAAACTACCATTTTATATTGTACTCACTTGACAAAAAGAATAGATGATGGTCATAATGTTGATGTTATATATTTAGATTTTAAGAAGGCCTTTGATAATGTGCCCCATGAAAGGTTACTAGTCAAATTGTCTGCTTATCCCAAGTTATGGTATATCTGGCAAACTATTAAACTGGATACAAGGTTTTTTGAAAGATCGAGTACAGCATGTGAGAGTAGGTGGTGAAAGATCTAATAAAGCTAAGGTTTTAAGTGGAATACCTCAGGGTAGTATCCTAGGCCCAATACTATTCACAGTGTTTATAAATGACTTGTCAATATCACTAAATAGCACCTGCAAAATATTTGCAGATGATACAAAACTATATGACAACACATCTCAATTCGCGGGTTTACAAAATGATATTTTATATTAACTCCAAGATTGGTCAGATGTATGGAATCTATATTTCAATATTTCTAAGTGTGGTGTTCTACATATTAGTAAAACCAACCAAGAACACACATATTATATGAGACAAAATGACAGCATAAAGCAGATAAAAATCCTAAAAGAGGAAAAGGACTTGGGAGTAACTTTCGACAGCATGTTATCCTTCGATTTACATATTGGTAAAATAGTCAATAAAGCAAATCAAATGTTGGGAGTTATTAGGAGAAGCTTTTCTTACTTAGATAAGGATATATTTCTAAAACTATATAAATCTTTTGTTAGACCACATTTGGAATATGCAAATGCAATATGGTGTCCATCCTTGAAAAGACAGTCAGCGCCAAATAGAAAGAGTACAAAGACGTGCAACAAAGCTATTAAAAGAATGCAAAGATAAATCTTACGCAGAACGATTGAAGTGTTGGAAATTACACCCACTTAAAGGCAGAAGGGCAAAAGGTGACCTTATTCAAACATATAAGATATTTAATGGAGTTGATAATATTTGTGTTGATTCACTCTTTTCTGTTTCACAATGTAATATCACAAGAAACAAGGAAGGAAAGATATTTATTCAGCACTGTCGTACTAACACAAGAAAATTTTCTTTTTCACATCGAGTAGCCCCTTTGCGGAATAAACTCCCAACTAACATAAAATTTGCACAAGATACTAACAAATTCAAGAATTTTTCGGACCAAATTCCAAAATTCAAAGAACTTTTCTTCGATTATGATGATTAAAGGCCTGATTAGGCTTGTGCAAACAAAAAGAAAATGCGCATTAACACTTGTTTTATAAATAGTTGAGAAAGAGGGGACGTGAATAGGCCGCAAGGCCTAGGCCATTGAAAGCCAGTCCCAACTACTACTACTACTACTAGTACTAGGGTATAGGTCTAGGCTACTGGCTGTCTTGACAAAGATTGCACCAATAAAACTACCATTTTATATTGTACTCACTTGTAGGGTGTAGTTCTAGGCTACTGGCTGTGTCCCGATCAAACGTTCTGATCAAAATGACAGCGACGTACAACGTAGCCTACAATGTGAGCCTCATGTTGAGGTCATTTGCCTTTGACGTCATCAGCATTTTAACGTCATTGTTCCAAATGTATCATCTTCTCTGTGTCTGTTCGCTTGCTTGCCTTCCTGAGTATGCACGCGTGTATGTAATAGCTGTATGTATATAACGCGTGAGCAAACGAGCGAGTTTGCGTATGTCACTGAATGTCGGCTACATGGACATATTTACAAGTTACTATTAGTATTAAAGGATTATATTTATGAAAACCAGTTTCGGTTCTCCTCACAGAATTTTGTCTCAAGATTTGAATCGAAGCTCGGGTCAAGGTATGAATCAAAACTGTAAGTGAAATCTAAAGTTTATTAAAATTAAGAGATGCCATATAGGGATTCATCACAGTTGGGCAATTCCATATACGTTCCAGCCTAAGCCTGCTGTTTATTATCTGCCATACTCTTCAAGGAGAAGAGTGGCAGAATGGTTCAGACGTTCGTCTATCAATAACTAAACTGAAGATTCCAGTCATCGTTTCCCGTTGAGGCCTCGACGTTTTCTCCTCAGTTTGACCGGAAAATCGAACTGAATGTCTAATCCTTCAGAAGGGGACGAAAATCGAGTCGGATCCTTGTGCCTTATGCCTGCGCATGCTAAGGGTCCCGCGGTAGTTGAAAATCGTGAAGAGCAGAGCATTCGCCCTGGTATAAAACGTTGGGGAAACAGGTTGATTTCCCAGGTCCCTCCTTTTGAAGCCAATTAGCCTTGTTGCCTTTCTGAAGCCACACCACACCACGCCACACCACACCACACCGCATCACACCACACCACATCACACCACATCAACCACACCACATCACACCACATCACATCACACCACACTATACCACACCACATCACACCATACCACATCACACCACACTATACCACACCACATCACACCACATCACACCACACTATACCACACAACACGACGCACCACACCACACATCACATCACACCATACTACATGTATACTACACAACACACAACACACAACACAACACAACACACCACACCACACCACACCACACCACACCACACCACACCACACACCACAACACAACACAACACAACACAACACAACACCACAACACAACATACCACACCACAACACAACACAACACAACAGAACACACCACACCACACCACACCACACCACATCACACACCCACATCGCACCACACAACACCACACAAAATTGTATTGATACTGAACCCTGTATTCCATTCACTAGATATCCATTTTAAATACATTCCCAGCGCCTGTGGCCACACCCACACTGATGGCTAAGACATTGATCGTCTGTGGGATGACATTTTTAACGGCTGCTGAATGCCGAGCACAATGTCTCCTGACGCTGGCACGAAGGACTTAACCCTTTCGAAACCCATCAGCATCCTGCATTGTCAACATGCTAACAAACCGGCAGCTTAACTCTTTGATTCCTTCACCCAATCCATCAGCTTCCTGCAGGAAGCTGGTGGATAGAGTGAGGGAGTCAAAGAGTTAAGTGTTTGCAGTTGGTGGTTAGTGTGCCAGAGGGAAAGGGTTAAACAAGTTATCTTCATGGAAGGAAAGGGGAAAATCGTTATAATGCCATGATCACGATAACAACCATCGTATCAAAAACTCGTTTGGCATTTGTCTTGTGATGTGCACGACCTTGTATCCTTGATTTCGCAGTTCATAGGAGTGTGTGTGTGTGTGTGTGTGTGTGTGTGTGTGCGCGTGCGTGGTGTGTGTGTGTGTGTGTGTGTGTGTGTGTGTGTGTGTGTATGTGTGTGGTGTGTGTGTGTGTATGTGTGTGTGTGTGTGTATGTGTGTGTATGTGTGTGTGTGTATGTGTGTGTGTATGTGTGTGTGTGTGTATGTGTGTGTGTGTGTGTGTGTGTGTGTGTGTGTGTGTGTGTGTGTGTGTGTAGAGTTAATTGTCTGTCTGTCTATCTCTCCTAACATACTTATTTATTGTATTTTTTAAACGAGCTGAATGCAACTTGAATCAATAATTTCTTTACACAGAAGATGCTGTAAACTTAATGACAATGTTTATTCCAAGATGATTGGGCGTTGCTTTACATTTTTTTCTGAAAATGAATCTCAATTGATAATAGTTCTATTTATAGGGCACAAATAGTCTGAGTAATAGAACGCTTGCTGCACTTTACAAACAGCATAAACATTGCCATGTTAATGCATTAATG